>SNVD02013275.1:0-79531 GCA_013180625.2 Boswellia sacra
AAAGTAAATTTGAATGAAAGATCAATGGGAGAAAGCTGGTTAAGGGATCCTTCTCTACCACAAGATATGGATTTGCGAATTAATTGTAGAATTGTCATCTAATTACAGCATTGAAGTTATCAACCGTAGATAATAACAAGCTCTATTACCCCAATCTTTCCTTACTTGGTTGTTAAATAAAACAAGCTCTTTATTTAATCTCTATCCATTAAACAACCTAGAACAAGCTCTCTGAGTTTAATTCAATGGATGCATTATGATAAGAAGATAGGTTGATCTAAGCAATAAACACACAAGCTCGGATTATTTAACTTAGGTTATATTCTCCAATTGTAATCTCTGATCACAATTTTGATACTAATGATTAGAAATTCAAGACAATTACGGATCAAGATTTCTAGTCTAGCAATAAATCACAACCAGATTATATTCAGTTGGCCACTCAAATACAATCAGCAAGCAATCATAAGCATTAAATATGGGAGAATACAAGCAACTTCAATTAGAGAATTGGATAACAATTCCTTACACAATCAACTTACAAAAACCATATCAGGGGCTTTGAAATCACCCTCAACCAATTCAGATTCAGTTACACATGTTTAAGAACGTGGTAAATACAATACAACATGGAGACATTCCAGAAAATGAAAGGGAAGGGAAAAACTTAGCAAATTTGATGTAATTCTCTTTGGATTGTAGTTCTTCCTCTTTCCAAGCTTCCTTTCTCCTTCAAGAACTCCAAGAGATGAAAGAATTCCAGAGCTGCAGCCTCCACCACGTTCTCCCCTCTTCAAGTTATGAAAATAAAACCCTAAAATATGTTTATATACTCTGCTACAGTAACTTGTTACAGTGCCCCTGTATTTAATAACATGCTATAGTGATATGTGGAATTACAAATATACACTTCTCATACCATTTTTATCATAACTTTTGGTACACTACATAAATTCGTGAACCGTAAATTTCTCCAGAAAATAGACTTCGAGAGCTTTTCAATGGTATATAGCATGTTATTCGGTTTCGATAAAATTAACTCCGAGAAATTGGTTGATTAGCAGAGGTGAAAATGAAGGGTTTTACTTCATTTTTGTGCAAGTTGCTCCAAAACTCCTACAAACATCAAAACCACACAAAAACATAAAAATACCAAGGAATATAGCAAAGAAATATGGACAAATTGATATGAAAGTAATACATAAGTAGACATCTATCATGCATGCTACAGTGATTTGTGGAATTACATTTCTATACTTCTCACACTATTTTGATTACAACTTTTGGTACACTGAATGGATTTATAAACCGTAAATTTCTCCAGAAAATAGACTTCGAGAGCTTTCCAACGGTATATAACATGTCATCGGGTTCATTGTATATCAATACAATTAAATCCGAGAAGATCACTGACTAGCAGAGGTGAAAATGAAGGGTTTTACTCCATTTTTGTGCAAGTTGCTCCAAAACTCCTACAAACATCAAAACCACACAAAAACATAAAAATACCAAGGAATATAGCAAAGAAATATGGATGAATTGATGTGAAAATGATATATAAATAGACGCTTGTCAATATTTATTGAATTCTCGAGCGTATCTTCAAGAAGGAGAAAGATGATTGTATTTGATAATCGATGTGTCTTGCAAAGTGAGAGGAGGGGGGTTTATATAGGAGAGGGGTGTAGATGAAAAAGGAAGTTTTTGAAGCTAACTTTTGAAAATAATCCGACAAGGGTTGGGTGGTCATCTGATGGATGTTTGGCCATTGGCCAATAGCCAGGCGACTGTCTTGGACAACCAAGCAGCTTTTTGATGCCAGTCGATCAATTTCTCGTAGCCCCTTTCCATTTTTGCTGTCATTTGATGCAGTCCTTTCAGACCTTCGTCCCTTCAATCGTTCATAACTTTTTAAGTTCAACTCTGATTCATAAAAACTAGACATTTGTAGCTTCGCAACTGTATATGACTCATCATCAGATTCCTCTTGGATTGGTTTCTATGATTTTTCAAAGTCATATGTTAGTTTTTGAGGCCCTTCACCAACTTCTTCTTACCCTTCTCTTCTTGAATCTCAATGGCAGTTTAGTCATTTTCTTTGCTCAACATTCATCTTCATTTTATCATCGAGTCTGAAACATTCAGTGTCTGCAGTCCTAAGCCTATTTGGCCTTCCACCTTATTTCAGTGTTGAATATCGGTGTTCTTGTAAGTCAATAAAGGCTTCTCTGTCTTTGTCTATCATTATTGGGCCTCAAAACCATAAGCTAAATTCCAATGCTTAAAGTGTTTATATTATTCGTGTCAATGATCGTGTTAATCATGTTATCGTATCAAACGTGTTTTAATTCGTATTTGTGTTAATTATGTCGTAAATGAATTCATGTCGTAAACATGTTGTGTCATAATCATGTTTGTGGGTTGAAGGCCCTCAACTTGAATACGACATGATTATTAAATGAACAAGACACAAACATGAGTAGCCAAAACCCAAACCCGCTAATTTTTGTGTCACGTGTGATCACTCAAATTGACACCTTTACAGAAGCATAATCACCTGACCAAACCCATCAATAATATTGATATTGATATGCTGCATTCATTTGAAGAACTACGAAATGGTAACGTAATGAATTTGTGGGATCAAATGGAATTGGTGATTGTTGGGAATCTAATAGGCACAACACTAATTCATGAGACTAGAATTCAGTTACCTGAGTTTGGAGCCACCAAAACTCTAACTCTCTTCTAAGTAGAATTTATTGTCGTAAATAAAGCTGGGACAACGCCGGGATGGGATGAGGAATGTCATCCCTATCCCCAATTTCAAAATCAATCCCCATCCCTAACCCAATTGGGTATGGGGACGGGGAATCCTCAAAACCAAAATGCATTCCCATCCCCAATTTCCAATCTCTATTTACCTACTAACAATTTAAAATTTTAACTACCAAAATTTATAACTTCCAATATAAATCAAAATTTAAAAAACATAAATCAAAATAGAAAATACATAACAAGAAGAAAAATTAGTGAAATTTTTGAGCCATGAAATTGTTTTGTAAAAAATCACCCACATATACATACTTTTAAGCTTTGTTTATTTATTTTCCTTCAACCCCACTTGCCAGCTTTGTCGATTTTATTAACAAAAATTATTTTTCTTTAACTTTAAATTATAAGTGCTCTTATAATGCACCATTAAATGAAAATAATATATAATAATCTTTGACTTGGCAGCTCCCAGACAAGCATGAAGCAAATAATATTTCATGCACTTTAATTTTAGAAATGGGTTGGGCTTGGTTGGGTTGGGTTTTACAAGAGTAAGTTGGACTTTGGGTTTAATAAAAGGAAAGCTAGGAAGGGATTAAACACACACACACACACACACATGCACACACACACACGCACACACACACATTAACTTTTATTTTTATTTTTTGGCTTAGGCTGGGCGAGGCTGGGCTGGGTTAGGGAATACGATCCCCATCCCCATTTAAATTTATGAAAAATTTTCATCCCCATCTCCATCCCCATCCCCACCCCATTCCCCATTTGTTACTCCCTATCCTCGGCACGAACGTGCTAGGGAATTGCGATGGCCCATCCTCATGGGGATTAGTCCCTACTCTAGTCATAAATATTAAACTCTCATATTTTATTCAAATATTACCCCATTTTCTAGTATTTAAATTAATTTGATTTCTTTTAAGATAAAAATTATAAACCCATCGATCAATTGGAATTTAATTTTTTAGATAAAACTATTTAGGAAAATTTAACTAGTCCCCAAATTAGCGTCCTTCTCAAAAATGGTCCTCTAGCCCAAAAATTTTCAACACATGGTCTCCAATCTGTGAAATGTCCAAAATACCAGTTGTTTATACTTCATCTTTTTCATTCACCTTCTACATTAACTCTTTCTAACTCGCTAACTCTCTTACTAACTCTCCTAATGGTTAAATGAAATACAGATATTTTTATTGAACATACAAGCACAAATATCAACAATTTAAAAATCATATAAGGAAAAAAATTGTTGCATTGGAAGGAAGTTGCATCATTTGTTCTTGATTTTAACATATCATTTACATTTAAATTGTTAGCAGCATGCCCTAAGAGTATGGATATTTCTATAATTTTATAAACTTTTGATTAATAAATAAAGAGTCATTTATATTTGTCCGAATGTGATTGTATCAATATCTAAAAGCTGTGGAGCTTGTACATTGATAAAGTATCTATTTATACGAGATATAAATGAGACGTAGAACTTTATCATAGCTTAAATATAGTTCACAACCTATAAAAAAAAGGTTGAGCACTTTGCTCAGACAAAATTGTTGTGTTGTTTGTCTTGATGGGGAATGGTGAGTCTTAAACCATTTGAAGTGGAGACTTAAAGACAAAGACACTTGTGCATCATGAATGCATTGAACCAAACCATGTGGAATTAATCATTTGGTGGAAATAACATTATCGAATGTGAATTACCATGGCCGAGCACTAAAGGCATATCTACCTTAATTTTGAGTGGATAGTTTACCTCTAGTATATTAGCTATGGTATTTGGCTAGATTAAAAAGTGAGATCTAGAATGAAAGGTCAATTGCTTGGCTAGTTGGGATTGTAAGATCAATATATTGGAGAACATTACACCATAGATATGGAATTCATGACTTTGAAAGGATTGCTGACTACCACCTCAGGGGTTTTACGAGGTTTTGAATGATGAATCCTGGCCAAATGTCTAATGAAGGAAGTTCATTATATTAGCCCTAAGGCTACATGATAATTTTGATGATAACAATACACATTGATTCATTATGATTTACTAACATGTTTATTTATGTGTAAGAGTAATATCATTGAAATAATTATAAAATCAAGAAAAGACTTATTAAAATGAAGTGTTGAAGCTAAGGAGAAGACTACATGTTAAAGGCACAAAAGTTTAAGAACAAGGTTTGACTCAAGAAATGTGACACATGAGCAATGTTCAATCAATTGGTCATATATATCTCTATAGATGTCCAAATGATGTGATTCTTAAGCCTTTGGAAAGCTTACTCAATTTATAACATTTCATATGTTTTAAAGAAGTTCAAATTTCAAGTGCAAGGTTGTCCAAATCATTATGCAAATTGAAAGACAAATGGAAGCAGCTAACATGAGCACCGAATACTCTTTTGGACATATCTTGAGCTAGAAATATCAAAATGACTTGATTATTATAGCATTAGAAAGAGGACTTAATGAGGCACATTTCATATGTTTTAAAGAAATTCAAATTTCAAATGGAAGGCTAACATAATTGACATGTAATTCGGTGGACTGACACAGAGAAGAAAAATCAACTCATATGAGCACTGAATGATATTTTGTCCATATCTTGAGATAGAGATATCCAAATGCTTTGATTTTTAATGTTTTGGAAAGCTAATTCAAATATGCAGATCTTTTATATTTTGAAGAAATTCAAATTTCAAACGAATGGCTGATAGAATTATCACTCAATTTGGTGGACTGACACAAGGAAGAAAAATCAAGTCACATGAGCACCGAATGGTGTTTTGGCCATATCTTAAGCTACAGATATCCAAATGACTTGGTTCTTGATGAGTTGGAAATCTTATTCAATTGTACAGATCTTTTATGCTTTTCATATTTTCAAATTTCAAACGCAACATTGACAAAAATGGTAGACAAGATTACAGTTTTTACGGTGCGCAGAAACTTTGGAGTTGGTGTCTTCACTTGATTAAGTTCTTCCCATTTGCCTATAAAAGGAGCCCTTCTCCCATGCATTAAGGAAGTGCAAGAGAAGCATCTATCAAGCAAAAAAAAAAGAAAAAGAGAAATATCAAGTCTAGAGAGCTTTTATATTCTTTATCTACTCTTTGAAGAGAGTTGTACTTTTGTTGTAAAAATTTTCTTTGTTCTTGTATTGTGGTAAGAGTGAGATCTTCTTGCAAAGGATAAAAGTTATCCTTGAGAGAACTCTTTCCTTGGTGAAGTTGTTCATCAAGAAGAACTCTTGGTGTGGTGTTATCAAGGGTTAAAGAAAGTGGCCTTGGTCAGGTTGTTCATCAAGAAGAACTCTTGGTGTGGTGTTATCAAGAGTTGAAGAAAGTTGCCTTGGTGAGATTGTTCATCAAGAAGAACTCTTGGTGTGGTGTTATGAAGGGTTGAATGAAAAAGTCTTGGTGAGTTTGTTCATCAAGCAAGTTGTAAAGATTTCTACAACTTAGTGGAAAGCTTAGCTCGTGGAGCTAGGAGCCTGTGGACGTAGGCAAGGTTTGCCGAACCACGTAAATTGAGTTTGCACTCTCTCTATCCCTTTCCTCTTTACATTTACTTGCACTTGTGATTGTTCAATATTGTTATGCTCTTGATTGCGTCTTAGATAACTTATATTTTCATCTTCTTCACCTTTATTCTCAAAGAAAGAGTGAACTAATTTTAATCTTTCAAGAAAAGTTTTCTAAATCCATTTTTATAAATAAAAACCCAATTCACCCCCCCTCTTGGGTTGCCATACCTGGGTCAATAAGTGGTATCAGAGCAAGGTTGCTCAATTTTTTAAATCTTAACCGATTTTGAGCTATGGCGACTTTTAATCCAACTTCATATGTTGAGGGGCTTTCTATCTCTAGACCTCCAATTTTTAATGGAAGTTATTACTCTTATAAGAAAACTAGAATGAGTATTTTCTTGAAATCTTTTGATTATGATTTGTGGTCTATTGTTTTGGAAGGACCTTTGTTCCTACTAAAATTGAAAATGGGGGATGCATGCTTAAAGAACCTAAAGAGTTTAGTGAAGATGATAAAAAGCAATTGAGTTTGAATGCTAAAGCTATGAATGTGTTGTATTGTGCTCTAGATAGAAATGAGTTTAACAGAATATCTACTTGTTCTACGGCACAAGAAATATGGCACACACTTAAAGTAACTCATGAAGGAACTAGTCAAGTTAAAGAATCCAAAATTAGTATGCTAGTTCATAGTTATGAGCTTTTTAAGATGAAACTGGATGAATCAATTTCTGAAATGTTTACTAGATTTATGGATATTGTCAATGGTTTGAAATCTCTTGGTAAATCTTATTCTAATGTTGAAATGGTGCGAAAGATTCTTAGGTGTCTACCAAAATATTGGAAGCCAAAGGTGACGGCAATTCAAGAAGCAAAGGACCTCACCAAACTACCATTAGAAGAACTTATGGGTTCTCTCTTGACTCATGAAATCACCTTGAAGAAGAATGAAGAAGAAGATTGCAAAATGGCAAACATGTGCTTCATGGCTTAAGAGAAAATGAGATAAGTATTCTAAACCATGATCCTAAGCTTTCATATGATGAATTACTTGAAGCATTTCAAAATTTACATGTGCAAGTTGATAAACAAAATTCAAAAATCAATGCTTTCAAAAAGAAGTCAAAAATCATGTTATCTCAATTAGAAGAGTTGGTGGAAATAAATGAAGCTTTAGAAAATGAAAATGAAATTTTAAAGCAAAAAGATTTTGAAAGTTTGGAAAGTCAAATACATTTTTTAAAAACTGAAAATGAGATTTTAAAACAAAAGGATTTTGATAAATTAGAGAAAGAAAATGTTATTTTGAAAAAGGAAAATAATGACTTAAGAAATATTGTTGATAGTTTTACAAAAAGCACAAAAAATTTGAATTCTATGTTACAAAATTAAAGGTGTATTTTTGATAAAAGAGGGTTAGGATATAAAACTCATAAAACTCAAAACTATTTTAAAACTATTTTGTTCATGCATCTTCTAGGAATATTCCTAATCATTCATGTACTTATTGTGGAAGAAAAGGACACAAAGTGCATTCTTGCTATATTAAGAGAAATCCTAATTTGAAACAAATATGGGTTCCAAAAAGTACCATAACTAACCCCCAAGGACCCAAGAACTTTTGGGTACCAAAAAGTTACTCCTTGAATGTTGATTGTAGAGACAAAGTGGCAAACACAAGTGGTACTTAGATAGTGGATGCTCAAGGCATATGACCGGAGATGCCTCCAAGTTCTCAAGATTAATCATGAAGAAAGGAGGATATGTGACCTTCGGTGATAATGCCAAAGGAAGGGTAATCGGACATGGTGATATTGGTAACCCTTCTTCACCTATTATTAAAGATGTTTTGCTTGTTCATGGTTTAAAACATGATTTGATTAGCATTAGTCAATTGTGTGATAAGGGATATTTTGTTGCTTTTGAGCCTAATAGATGTGTGATTAAGGATGTTAGTAACAATAAGACATTATTTGTTGGTAATAGATGTGGTAATATTTATACAATGATATTGATGTTAATGATCATGTAGAAAATTGTTTCATTGTTAATCATGATGCTTGGTTATGGCATAGAAGGTTAGGTCATGCTAGCATGGACACAATTTCAAAAATTTCTAAAAATGATTTAGTTGATGGTCTTCCAAAAATAAAATTTGAAAAGGATAAGATTTGTGATGCTTGTCAATTTGGAAAACAAGTGAAAACTTCTTTTAAACAAAAGAAATTTATTTCAACAAATAAACCTCTATAATTACTTCATTTGGATTTATTTGGACCATCAAGAACTCAAAGCCTTGGTGGAAAGTATTATGTTTTTGTTATTGTGGATGATTATTCAAGATTCACTTGGGTATTATTCTTGAAAACTAAAAATGAGGCCATACAAGCTTTTTCAAAATTTGCAAAAAGAGTCCAAAATCAAAAAGGGTATTCTATTGTGTCCATTAGGAGTGATCATGGTGGTGAAGTAGACAATGTTGCATTTGAAAATCTTTGTGATGAAAATGGTTTTGAACATAATTTTTCCTCACCTAGAACTCCACAACAAAATGGTGTTGTTGAGAGAAAAAATAGGACTATCCAAGAAATGGCTAGGACCATGTTACTTGAAAATAATTTGCCAAAATATTTTTGGGCCGAAGCCGTTAATACCGCATGCTTTATAATCAATATAGTCCATATTAGAGCTTTAATAAAGAAAACTCCTTATGAACTTTGGCAAGGAAGAAAACCCAACATTGGATTTTTTAAAGTTTTTGGATGTAAATGTTTTATTTTAAACACCAAGGATAACCTTGGAAAATTTGATGCAAAAGCCGATGTTGGAATTTTTATTGGCTACTCCAACCATAGTAAAGCATATAGAGTTTTTAACAAAAAGACTCTTACTATTGAAGAATCTATGCATGTTGAATTTGATGAAACTAATGTTATTTCTTCAAAGAATTTAGATGATGATATTGTTGAGGTAGAAAGGCAAATCAAGGATTCAAGGCTTGATAAAAAGAGCCAAGATGAATTACAACTTCAACAAGAAAAGCTTGAGGAAGTAAATGATTCTTCCCAAGAATTACCAAAGGAATGGAGGTATGCAAAAGTTCACCCTAAAGATCTCATTATTGGTGAACCATCACAAGGTATGAAAACTAGATCTTCTTTTAAGAACTTTTGTAATCATTTTGCTTTTGTCTCTCAATTTGAACCAAAATCTTTTAAAGAAGCCGAAAATGACGAAAGTTGGATTTTGGCTATGCAAGAAGAATTGAACCAATTTGAGAGAAATCAAGTTTGGAAATTAGTCCCTAGACCCAAATATGACTAAACCCCTTAGTCAAGATAGATTTTGCATAATTAGAAGAGAATTAGGCATGTTGGATATATCTTAATTTTGCTTTTATATGATTATCTTTGAATGGTAGCATATGTTAAGGGGGAGAATATATTTAGGGGGAGTAGTTAATTTGATTACATCTTTTTGATGATAACAAAAGGGAGAGAAATGGTTGAATTGATTGCTTATATTCATAACAAGTGCCATTTTTTGTTTATTCTTGATTTTATTTTCATTCTTGATTTTATATATTATTTGAAAGCAATCAATGGTTTGTCATCATCAAAAAGGGGGAGATTGTTAGCCCTAAGACTACATGATAATTTTGATGATAACAATACACATTGATTAATTGTGATTTACTAACATGTTTATTTATGTGCAAGAGTAAGATCATTGAAATAATTGTAAAATCAAGAAAAGGCTTATTAAAATGAAGTGTTGAAGCTAAGGAGAAGACTACATGTTAAAGGCACAAAAGTTTAAGAACAAGGTTTGACTCAAGAAATGTGATACATGCGCAATGTTCAATCAATTGGTCATATATATCTCTATAGATGTCCAAATGATGTGATTCTTGAGCCTTTGGAAAGCTTACTCAATTTATAACATTTCATTGGATTTTTTAAAGTTTTTGGATGTAAATGTTTTATTTTAAACACCAAGGATAACCTTGGAAAATTTGATGCAAAAGCCGATGTTGGAATTTTTATTGGCTACTCCAACCATAGTAAAGCATATAGAGTTTTTAACAAAAAGACTCTTACTATTGAAGAATCTATGCATGTTGAATTTGATGAAACTAATGTTATTTCTTCAAAGAATTTAGATGATGATATTGTTGAGGTAGAAAGGCAAATCAAGGAATCAAGGCTTGATAAAAAGAGCCAAGATGAATTACAACTTCAACAAGAAAAGCTTGAGGAAGTAAATAATTCTTCCCAGGAATTACCAAAGGAATGGAGGTATGCAAAAGTTCACCCTAAAAATCTCATTATTGGTGAACCATCACAAGGTATGAAAACTAGATCTTCTTTTAGCAACTTTTGTAATCATTTTGGATTTGTCTCTCAATTTGAACCAAAATCTTTTAAAGAAGCAAAAAATGACGAAAGTTGGATTTTGGCTATGCAAGAACAATTGAACCAATTTGAGAGAAATCAAGTTTGGGAAATTAGTCCCAGACCCAAATATGACTAAACCCCTTAGTCAAGATAGATTTTGCATAATTAAAAGAGAATTAGGCATATTGGATATATCTTAATTTTGCTTTTATATGATTATCTTTGAATGGTAGCATATGTTAAGGGGGAGAATATATTTAGGGGAGTAGTTAATTTGATTACATCTTTTTGATGATAACAAAAGGGGGAGAAATAGTTGGATTGCTTATATTCATAACAAGTGCCATTTTTTGTTTATTCTTGATTTTATTTTCATTCTTTATTTTATATTTTTGAAAGCAATCAATGGTTTGTCATCATCAAAAAGGGGAGATTGTTAGCCCTAAGGCTACATGATAATTTTGATGATAACAATACACATTGATTAATTGTGATTTACTAACATGTTTATTTATGTGTAAGAGTAATATCATTGAAATAATTGTAAAATCAAGAAAAGGCTTATTAAAATGAAGTGTTGAAGCTAAGGAGAAGACTACATGTTAAAGGCACAAAAGTTTAAGAACAAGGTTTGACTCAAGAAATGTGATACATGCGCAATGTTCAATCAATTGGTCATATATATCTCTACAGATGTCCAAATGATGTGATTCTTGAGCCTTTGGAAAGCTTACTCAATTTATAACATTTCATTGGATTTTTTAAAGTTTTTGGATGTAAATGTTTTATTTTAAACACCAAGGATAACCTTGGAAAATTTGATGCAAAAGCCGATGTTGGAATTTTTATTGGCTACTCCAACCATAGTAAAGCATATAGAGGTTTTAACAAAAAGACTCTTACTATTGAAGAATGTATGCATGTTAAATTTGATGAAACTAATGTTATTTCTTCAAAGAATTTAGATGATGATATTGTTGAGGTAGAAAGGCAAATCAAGGAATCAAGGCTTGATGAAAAGAGCCAAGATGAATTACAACTTCAACAAGAAAAGCTTGAGGAAGTAAATGATTCTTCCCAAGAATTACCAAAGGAATGGAGGTATGCAAAAGCTCACCCTAAAGATCTCATTATTGGTGAACCATCACAAGGTATGAAAACTAGATCTTCTTTTAGCAACTTTTGTAATCATTTTGCATTTGTCTCTCAATTTGAACCAAAATTTTTTAAAGAAGCAAAAAATGACGAAAGTTGGATTTTGGCTATGCAAGAACAATTGAACCAATTTGAGAGAAATCAAGTTTGGAAATTAGTCCCAAGACCCAAATATTACTAAACCCCTTAGTCAAGATAGATTTTGCATAATTAAAAGAGAATTAGGCATGTTGGATATATCTTAATTTTGCTTTTATATGATTATCTTTGAATGGTAGCATATGTTAAGGGGGAGAATATATTTAGGGGGAGTAGTTAATTTGATTGCATCTTTTTTATGATAACAAAAGGGAGAGAAATGGTTGAATTGATTGCTTATATTCATAACAAGTGCCATTTTTTGTTTATTCTTGATTTTATTTTCATTCTTGATTTTATATATTATTTGAAAGCAATCAATGGTTTATCATCATCAAAAAGGGGGAGATTGTTAGCCCTAAGACTACATGATAATTTTGATGATAACAATACACATTGATTCATTGTGATTTACTAACATGTTTATTTATGTGTAAGAGTAATATCATTGAAATAATTGTAAAATCAAGAAAAGGCTTATTAAAATGAAGTGTTGAAGCTAAGGAGAAGACTACATGTTAAAGGCACAAAAGTTTAAGAACAAGGTTTGACTCAAGAAATGTGATACATGCGCAATGTTCAATCAATTGGTCATATATATCTCTATAGATGTCCAAATGATGTGATTCTTGAGCCTTTGGAAAGCTACTCAATTTATAACATTTCATATGTTTTAAAGAAATTCAAATTTCAAGTGCAACGTTGTCCAAATCATCGTGCAAATTGAAAGACAAATGGAAGCAGCTAACATGAGCACCGAATACTCTTTTGGATATATCTTGAGCTAGAAATATCAAAATGACTTGATTCTTATGGCATTAGAAAGAGAACTTAATGAGGCACATTTCATATGTTTTGAAGAAATTCAAATTTCAAATGGAAGGCCGACATAATTGACATGTAATTTGGTGGACTGACACAGAGAAGAAAAATCAACTCATATGAGCACCAAATGATGTTTTATCCATATCTTGAGATAGAGATATCCAAATGCTTTGATTTATAATGTTTTGGAAAGATAATTTAAATATTCAGATCTTTTATGTTTTGAAGAAATTCAAATTTCAAACGGAAGGCTGACAGAATTATCACTCAATTCGGTGGACTGACACAAGGAAGAATAATCAAGTCACATGAGCACCGACTAGTGTTATGGCCAGATCTTAAGCTACAGATATCCAAATGACTTGGTTCTTGATGCGTTGAAAAGCTTATTCAATTGTGCAGATCTTTTATGCTTTCATATTTTCAAATTTCAAACGCAACATTGACAAAAATGGTAGACAAGATTATGATTTTTATGGTGGGCAGAAACTTTGGAGTTGGTGTCTTCACTTGATTAAGTTCTTCGCATTTGCCTATAAAAGGAGCCCTTCTCCCATGCATTAAGGAAGTGCAAGAGAAGCATCTATCAAGCAAAAAAAAAAAAAGAGAAATATCAAGTCTAGAGAGCTTTTATATTCTTTTTCTACTCTTTGAAGAGAGTTGTACTTTTATTGTAAAAATTTTCTTTGTTCTTGTATTGTGGTGAGAGTGAGATCTTCTTGTAAAGGATAAAAGTTATCATTGAGAGAACTCTTTCCTTGGTGAGGTTGTTCATCAAGAAGAACTCTTGGTGTGGTGTTATCAAGGGTTGAAGAAAGTTGCCTTGGTGAGGTTGTTCATCAAGAAGAACTCTTGGTGTGGTGTTATCAAGAGTTGAAGAAAGTTGCCTTGGTGAGGTTGTTCATCAAGAAGAACTCTTGGTGTGGTGTTATCAAGGGTTGAACAAAAAAGTCTTGGTGAGGTTGTTCATCAAGCAAGTTGTAAAGATTTCTACAACTTAGTGGAAAGCTTAGCTCGTGGAGCTAGGAGCCCGTGGACGTAGGCAAGGTTTGCCGAACCACGTAAATTGAGTTTGCACTCTCTCTATCCCTTTCCTCTTTACATTTACTTGCACTTGTGATTGTTCAATATTGTTATGCTCTTGATTGCATCTTAGATAACTTATATTTTCATCTTCTTCACTTTTATTCTCAAAGAAAGAGTGAACTAATTTTAATCTTTCAAGAAAAGTTTTCTAAATCCATTTTTATAAATAAAAACCCAATTCACCCCCCCTCTTCGGTTGCCATACCTGGGTCAACACATTAAATTAAGATTTATTTTATTGAATCTTAAATCATTTAAATAGTGTATAACTAGTATTAAGGAATCAATACATAATTGGAGGGGTAAAACAATAAATTTTACCTAGCTCCAATTATTGATATTACATGAGGGGTATTTATGTAAACCTATTGCTCAATGGATGAGTTTAAAAAAATAATTTAATTAGATTAAATTATTAAGCTTTATGATCAAAAGGAGTATTTAATTCAAGAGTGCAACTAAGCCTATAATGAAATGAGCTAGAGTTAATAGATCGGGCCCACTACAATTGTGAGATAATAAAGTACTAGGTCAAATCCATGGAGCTTGTAATTAAATATTTCCATTAGAGGTCCCCTTGGTAGGTGATATAAGTTATCTGATCTGGGATTGGACTTGAAAAATTAAATATTTAATTTAATTGCATTTATTGGTGAATAAAGCATAGGTATTAAATTAAATAAATTAGTGGACTAGTTATTAATATGTAGGCCACATATTTAATTATTGGTGACTAATTAAATATCCATTAATTAAATATATATGAGTTGATTAAGGGTTAGTCAATCAGGGCTAACACTTGGGTTAGGCCAAAGCAGTGTTAAAAAGCCTAATTAGAGGTTATATGAGATAGAACCCTAATAGAACTAGGACAACCACTGATTACTGGACAAGGATTGAGACACATATATAACGGACTCCTAGGGTTTTTGCACCACACATTAGTGTGCATCCTAGAGATTTATGCAAATACATAAGGCACCTCCCTAAAAAAAAGGCAAACTCCCATAGGGTAGCCTCTTTACATTTTCTCATCATCATTGTGTCTTCTAACTTGTTTCTTCTCTTCTCAGGCTTTGTTTCTAAGTTGTCCAGTGCATAAAGAAGACACCCACTCATATTAGTTTAGTTTTTTTAAAACAAACCTGGGAACTGAGGTGGTGAAGAAAGCAATAAAAAGTTGAAGCATGTGACTGCAAGGTCGTAGTCCTAGCGACAATTCTGCTGCGTTGATTTGATCAATTTGTGTTGGGGTTCTTACAATTGGTATCAGAGCATAGGTTCCTCCACTAGTGAGCGATCAAGGAATATCGATTATTTGGTTTTCAATGGTAATAACATGTTAGTTGATGTGGCATTAGGATTTATCAATTTATTACATTACTATATCATGTGATGATTTTTATGTGATGAATTATATGGTGACGTATGTGGTAAATACTTGGTTTCAGAGTCTTGATTGTATTTTTGATTCATGGGTGTGTAACTTTGAGGCGTGGTTTATATGCCATTAAATTACCCTTTGTGTTTGATTTTTCTCTATGCTGTATAATTTTTGTTACATAATTTGTTTGTAATTTAATTTTTATGTATTGTACATTAAATTGATGAAAAATTGCAAAGCAAGAGGAGGAGGAGACATGGTGGCCATTTGTAGGACAAAGAGTAAGGTGGCTAGGGTTTAGGCCACAAGCATGGTGCGCCCGAAACCCTAGGCCTAAGGGTTTGTGCTTTTTACCATGGGGGTTGCCATGGGTGTGGCAGCTTGCCTTGAACATGACCTAGGCCACAACGTTTGGGAGGGCATTATGGTTTCTTGGACTGCCCTAAGCCCAACCAACTTGGCTCAAGCGTAAAGAGTAGTCCTCAAGCTGAAAATCACTAGGGTTTGCGGTTTTGGGCCTAGTGGACTATTAGGTGTCGGCTTATGGGCCTAGCTTGGTGGTTTATCACTAAAGCATGATACAAGAGGCATTCTAAGACATCTAATGGCTTCTAGGCAGCAACCAAACCCATGATGCAGGCCTCCTAAGGTTTACTCAAGCCCAAATCCAAGTTGGATTCAAGTTAGTTCACTTTTCGAGCATGATTTATTTTGAAACTAGGACTTATATGAGTGTAATTGATTTATTGGGTTGTCTCCCATCTTATGCCTATTGTTTTGGCGATTTTACACCCATAATGGTGACAAAATCGGAGTTTTTGAGTTATAAATCCGTAGTTGCATTCTACAAGAGTAAAATTGAAAAACTGGAAACGTTCCAGATCTGTGGGGTGTCTATGAATATTTTCAGAGTTTTTGGACCACTTTGAAAAAGTTCACTGTACATACGAAATTTTCATATTTATAAAAATTGAAAATTTTCTTAGAACTAATAGACATATCTAAGCACAAGAGACATGCAAGAAGATACAAGAACTCAAGGAAATATTATTATATTTTTAGGAAAAAAGGCCACTTGTTTAACTAATTTGTATGATTATATTTTGATTGTTTTACTTAAGAGTTAAATGAAATAATGACATAATAACATGCCATATAGAGAAAGGAAATGCCACATCATGCATTATAACATGTTCATGCATTCATTAGATGATTTATATATGTTAGATCAAAGAGTTTGATTAAAGGTATATATAAATCAAGATTACTTTATTAATGAGATTTGTTAAAGTAATGAAATAAGGTGATTTATATATTTATCCAAGAGTTTGATAAATAGAATAAAAATAATAAACTTAATTAATGAGATTAATTAAAGTGATACAAATATGGATTAAGTGTTTCAAAGATTTTGAAAAAAGTTATATGGATCATTTTCCCAAAAGATTTAAATATTTGACTAGGTGATTGTTTGTTTTAACAAACCTAAGGTCTCTATTGTTGGTCCATTTGGATGGACTATTCCCGAGCCTCGTCTTGGCCTGGCTTAGGGTCATGCTTCCTAAAAGAAGGCATGTGGTAGTTGTTTTCAAAGATTATGTTTTCTTATGGATTGCTCCAATAAACAATTATTGCTATTTCCTAAAGATATTTCACTTTAATGCAATCGTGAAATTAATTGAAACAATGATCATGCATTTAAACTTAATATTTGAAAAGATATTTCCTAAATGAATGACTTTATTAATTAAGGGTCAAATACATGGTGGTTATTATTTTTGAAATATGAGATATTTTGAAAATAATAATAATTAGAAAGAATTATAATTTAATTAAATAGAGTTATTACATTCCCTAAGGGAAGGTATTAATTATTTAATTAAAGGGCCTTGGAATTTATTGTAGATTATTATGGGAAATTGGATATGCATTTTGCATCCCATACATCATTTAGTATTATATGAAAAGTTTTATATAGTCATTGACAGAGGTGCTATGTTTATTTTTGTGGAAAAGGAATCCAATTACTTCCATTCTAAATGATCATATGCTTCAAGGAAAAATTATGTGAATGGAAACTTTAACTGGATATTCAACCATGTGATGGTGAAGGTTATGTAGAGTGAAAAAAAAGTCTTGACACTATATAACAAGCCCAAAATCATAAGTGGGTCCTTGAAGTAGGTATACCTTCACCTTCTAATGTGTATTTGACTCCAAAGGATGAAGAATACTATGCGAATAGGGAGAAAACAAATACAATAGTTAAGTTATATATTTGCTTCTTCAAACCAAGTGTTGGAATTGAAGTTTATATATATGGCTAATGCAAAAAGATGTCATTTTTTACTTGCAATGGTTGTATAGTGAGGCAAAATTGATATGGCATCGAATTCTTTATTTTGAATAAAGATATATCCTTATAAAGAATTAAATATTCTCTCAAAAACCAGAATAAAAGAGGCAAAGGAGTAGACCTTTAAATGAAGCTAAGCTTGACTTAAGGCTTGTATATAAAGCATCAATGTTTGCTCATGTTGTTAGATAACAGCATATTTTGATATTTTTAGTTTTTGGATAATTATTATTTTTCCAGATATTATGTACAAAATATTGATTTTAGATACTTATTTAATAAACTTCTAGTATTCATTTTCTTTTAACAAGTTTAGTTTTATTAGAAACAATAAATGATTTTTTTCTTGGGATTGTACATAATGTAGGAACCTAGAGGCAAAATTGGACAATTAAACACAATGGAATCAGCTCAATTCCTGGGTATGTTTGACAACAATATTGGACAAGACAAGTGGGCATTTGTGAATGGGGGCTTTCATCCCACTAAAGCGTTTGTGACCACGACACTATGTCAAATCCTTTTTCAAGACTTAAGGGAACACAAAGAAGAAGGCATGTCTGGAGAATAGAGTTGCCACCCAATTTTCTAGTGGGAAAATGGAGATGGCAATTCGATCTCTTGCTTCAAGACCTAAACTACCCTCATCCCTTCAGAGATAAGTTCGGTAAGTTAGGTATGAACCTTTGACCTACCTAGATATAGATTCGTTCTCCACTAGGATATACTGATGCATTCGAAACTAGCAAGTATACTAATCGCACAAGTAATAAAGTGATAAGTAAGATATCATTTCCACGAGGATTGATTCTAATTGAATTTGTTATTTCCAGCAACAATTAACTAAATGGGGGGTTTTGTTGGTTGATTAACTAGATGAAAAACTGAATACGATGGTAATTAATGAAATTATCAACCGTAGATAACAATAAGCTCTGTTATCCCAATCTTTCCTTACTTTGTTGTTAAATAAAACAGGCTCTTTATTTAATCTCTATCCATTAAACAACCTAGAACAAGCTCTCTAAATTTAATTCAATGGATGCATTACGAAAAGAAAGATAGGTTGATCTAAGCAATAAACACACAAGCTCGGATTATTTAACTTAGGTTATATTCTCCAATTGCAATCTCTGATCACAATTTTGCTACTAATGATTAGAAATTCAAGACAATTACGGATCAAGATTTCTAATCTAGCAATAGACAATATCCAGATTATATTCAGTTGGCCACCCAAATACAATCAGCAAGTAATCATAAGCATTAAACATGGGAAAATAGAAGCAACTTCAATTAGAGAATTAGATAATAATTTCTTGCACAATCAACTCACAAACACCATATCAAGGGCTTTAAAATCACCCTCAACCAATTCAGATTTAGTTACACATATTCAGACAATACAAATACAATACAATATGGAGACATTCCAGAAAATGAAAGGGAAAAGGGAAAACTTAGCAAATTTGATGAAAATCTCTTAAGATTGTAGTTCTTCCTCTTTCCAAGCCTTCAATCTCCTTCAAGAACTCTAAGAGATGCGAGAAATCCAAAGATGCAGCCTCCAAGTCGTTTCCTCCTTTTCAAGTTCTTCAAATAAAACCCTAAAATGTGTTTATATACTCTGCTACAGTAACCTGCTACAGTGTCCCGTATTATATATGCTACAGTGATTTGTGGAATTACATTTCTACACTTCTCACACTGTTTTGATTATAACTTTTGGTACATTGAATGGATTTATGAACCGTAAATTTCTCTAGAAAATAGACTTCGAGAGCTTTCCAACGGTATATAACATGTTATCCGGTTCATTGTATATCAATACAATTAAATCCGAGAAGATGGTTGACTAGCAGAGGTGAAAATGAAGGGTTTTACTCCATTTTTGTGCAAGTTGCTCCAAAACTCCTACAAACATCAAAACCACACAAAAACATAAAAATACCAAGGAATATAGCAAAGAAACATGGACGAATTGATATAAAAGTAATACATAAATAGACACCTATCAAATTCCCCCACACTTAGACTTTGCTAGTCCTCGAGCAACTAAAATGATACGAAACAAAACTAAACCGAAACAGAATCAGAGAAAAATTAAAACACACCAATGCTTCAACTTGCAAATAGGCCTCAAAGATTGTACTTAATTATAAACCAAGGAAAACTTTAAAATAATGCACTTGATCAAGAATTTTATCTCAAAGATTAATTTCGCTTCACTTCAATTCCTCAAGTGTGTGTGTGTAGAGCCATTCTCACCTAATCACTTGTAACCCAGAAGAGTTTATGCATAAAAATGAATCATATTTAATATTGAAGATGTGTGTATAAATGAACTCCATAGGCCTGCTTTTCAAGTCACTCTACACTAATGTAGACATGCACAACACTAAGGATCAAGTAGGACTTTATTAAGCTTGTAACGTTTGGCTTTGGTCAAGGTGGAAGCGGATAAACCGCCTGACCTACCCACCGCACCCCACGATTTCGTGCTCCAACATCACGAACCATACTACCTAACATCGATAAATCATTCAAGACATTGTAGAGCTAACCCTGTATACACAAACTTGATTTTCAATTCACAAGGTATCCCCAAACTTATTTAGAACACTCACTCTCTTTTTGTTTTTTTGTAGAAAACAAAAGGAAAAATACAACCCCCACACTTTGTTCTTTATTTATTTTCTTTTATCTTTTTTTTCTTTTTTTCTTTTTTTTTTTTTTTACACTTCCCCTCCCCCACACTTAAACAAACACATTGTCCTCAATGTGTAAGTAAGTTTAAACAACACATTGTCCTCAATGTGTAAGTACGTGGACGATAAGTACAGATTGGCTTTTTTTTTCTTTTTTCTTTTTTTTTTTACAAACACAATAGAACTCACTTGCATTGCACATGAGACATCCCAACCTCCTCTAACTTCCCAAAACCAGAACATAGCTCAGAATTTAATTGTGAATGATCTACATGCTCATAGGTAAGGGATAAACTGTTTGGAACAAATTCATTTGAGGTTAGGAAATCTTTTAGTGAGTTAACAAAGGAAAAGGCTTACAAAGGCTCAAAGGGGGTAACTAGGGATCAATTTCAGTCAAAGGTGGCTATTAAGGCTCAAACGGTCCAAAGATGGCCTAAATCATTTCCCCAATGTTGCACAGCCTAGGATTTCGCCTCGAGTGACCATCAAACAAGTTCTAGAATTCATTGAAATCTGAAGAAACATTAAATTACATAAACTTTCTCTAAGTGAACAAATAACTCAGTGATAATAGCTCAGTGCTCAATGTTGCGCAAGGAATCAAAAGCAAAGCGAAAACCAATAAACATTTCAAGCACACAGATCCATGAAGCATTTATCATTTTCCAAGAGTTATTCTTAATTCAATCATTATCTTATCATCGACCCACAAAATGAAAGAAAAGAGGTACGTGGCGTTGTTACACCTAAGTCAAGATTGTATATTTCAACAATCCTTAGGACCAGTAGCCCGCAGACTTAAGGTTTCCAGCCTATATACCTTTATTATGAAAGAACAAAACAAGAAACAAGACACGTCAAACAACATGAAATAAACAAACTACAGATTTATTTAGAGAGAATGCGTTTCAAGAGTTAAGGAAACCCCATATTCTGCCATTCTCAAGTTTTTCCACAATATTTTTTTAAATCGAAACTGATAAAGACAAAACTACATAACAACTCTAGATTACGTAAAACTAAACTTACTCACAAAATAACAAAGTCCAACAAGTTAGCAAACACAAACAAGTCAGTTAGAATGGGTCTAAAAAGTTTAGAAGTTAGCCTCCTTATTCAGCCATTATGGATTGAAGAGATCCCGAATGCGTTTCAAGAGAACTTGAACTTTTTAAGCCACCACTCTAAAAACCGAGATTAGAAAATATTACCTGGGACGAAAGAAATAACCTGAAAAAGCTCAAAAGAAATAACATGAAAAATCTCAAATAAACACAATAAAAAGAGAGCAAACAAAAGTGAAGCAAACCAGCAGATAAAGATTACAAATGCAGCGCTAAATCCAGTTTATGCCTTTTATTGCCCTCCGCAAACCAATCTATCCGAGCTATTGTTGGATTAGGCGAATAGATGAATGCTTGCAATTTGTCAATTAACTCCCCTGTAGTTGAAGCTGTAACCAGGATTTGCCTCGCCGACTGTGAGATGAAGTTTTTTTCTACTGCTTGATCAAGAAAAGACAACAAACCATCAAAAAAATTATTGACATTTAACAAACCAATGGGTTTCCGATGGATGTTTAGCTGTGCCCAAGAGGTGATTTGAAATATCTCCTCTAATGTACCATAACCACCGGGCAAAGCTATAAATGCATCAGATTTAATGACCATATGTGCAATACGCTCATGCATGCTAGAGACCTGTAACTCTTCCCCCATTGTGTTGCCTATGATATCTCGCACAGCTAATGGTTTAGGAATAATGCCGAGAACTTTACTTCCTCCCAAGGATGCAACTGTCGACACACACCCCATTAACCCAAGACTACCCCCTCCATAAATCAAATGAATACCCCTCGCAGCTAATGTCCTACCAAGATCAAGAGCTGCTGTTGTAAACTCTCCATCTTTACCAAATTGCGATCCACAAAATACGCATATATTTTGGAATCGCCGAATTGGTGTTTTCTCCATTTCTACAAGTGCTCTAACCTTGTGTAAGACAATGATGCACATTAGGTAATATGCTTTTCAAGTGCAAGACAGATTATAATAATGACAGATTAGGTAATATGATGCACATTAGGATATATGCATACATAAAACTCTTAAATTTGACACATGGGGACATAATTTCGGTGGGGGTTGCTCGATGCAGATTTATCGCCCCAAGATTTGAAAAAATTAGATATGCTTTCGGCGAGGTTTGACAAAACCTACACACTTGTCTCCACGTGAAGCATGGAAAATGGAGATACACTTTCGGTGGAGGTTGACAAAACCTCCACACTTGTCTCCCACGTGTACTTATGCCATAGGGTAGTCATATGGTTTGTCAAAAAGAAAACTTGAAATTAGAACAAACAAAATCAACAAACAACAACAACAAAAAAACAACATTGATAATCAGATCAAACGAAACAAGAAAGAAATAAAATCCGACAATAACTACACACATTCAAATATACAAGTAGTTGTGATTGTGGCTCACATCTTCCTCTGGTTTTACGTCCACTAACGGCTGAAACGCCTTCTATGAGTCGGGGATTTGCTTCCCATCCAGTTTTCTTATAAACTGGCAAACAGGGTCGTTTTTAGTCAGATTCCCTAGACTATAACACTGCAATTCATCACGAAATTGTGTCCATAAATTAAGCAATTCACGCTGAACAAGTCCACAAGAATGTGACTCAAGAGTTAATAAAACATTATCCAACGACTCATTACTCAGACCATTCTTAATAAATGACAGTTTATCTTCTCTATTTCTGGACACAAGACCTAATGAACGACAAGTCTGGTTACAATTCTATCTAGCACATTTATAACATACTTGTAACCTTTTCGCTCTTCGCCTCTTGGCGTAGTAGCTTTTCCCTAGACCAGGCATGTATTTTGCGAGATTAATGTCAGGCTCACCTGACAATCTCACCTTGACTTCAATAAGCCATCGGATATCCGCAGGCACATTTAGGAGCATCAACGCCCAAAGTCTAGTCATCCATACTTTATAAATTTTAAACATAGCATTTTGAGGAAGTGAAGGGAAATATTTACGAAGGTTCGATAGAAAGATATCGGCATCCATTAAAGAGAAGAAAAGGAGAGATATTACCGATAATAAGATTGAGTTTGTTCTTCTCCCAAATATGCACGATTCAAACCTTCGAGCAATGACTTCAGCTCCCGTTTGGATGTTTCCTCAAGCTATTGCACAAATGAATTCGAAGTACGGAATAATCAAATTAAACAAAAGGAAGGAAAAGAAAAGAGCAGAAACAAAACAAAAGACACATAAAAGAGATAACAACACAATAGCAAACAAATGTCAAAAACAAGTAAAAAAGATATATAAAAAACAAATAAGACAGATGGCAAAGAGAGATAAAACCTGATCAATTTGATGGCCTACAAAAGGAATCTCCTTGAGACACAAAAATCGATCATTATTACCTTATTTTATTTTATTTTCTTTTTTTTTTCATTTTTTAAAAGCATTGGGTTACCTCCCAATAAGCGCTTGGTTTAACGTCCTCAGCCCGACATTGGTTCCATCATGGGAGGATCTAATCTTCGCTGTGCTTCTCTAGTGGGCTTGGATCCTTCTTTCAACAAAAAATGGTGCATGCATATGGCTGGGCCTTGCATGTTAGCAATCATCCACTTAATAGCTGTTTTGTGATCTCTAAGTACTTGGACGAGTTTCTCTTCTTGTATTGGTGCAAGGCCCATTTCTATTGTAACTGGCAAAGAATCATTCTCACCCAAAAATCCATGCTTCAAATGATCTGGAAGAGGCTTAAGCTCCAAGGTAGAGGCTTTCATCATAGAAGAAAGAATTTTCTCATTAGATAAAGGAAATTAAATGTATAAAACATCATACCTATTTGTGGTCATTGCTATGGTCTCATCTAAGCTTGCCACAGTTTCCTCCATTTCTTTGGACACTTGTATCAACCTTCTTGAATCCTTGGAATTTTCTGTCCCTATGTGCTCACTAAAAGCCACTTCTAATCCATCCTTGTGAGTTAACTCAAAATGTTGTTGTGGCAATGAATCAATAACATTAACTACAAAAACAGAATGCAAGTCACTAGGGTACCTCATTGCCTCAAAAATATTGAAACGGATAACCTTACTATCAAACTCTATGGTGAGAATGCTATCATGAACATCAATCTTTGTTCTAGCAGTTTTCGAGAATGGTCTCCCTAAAAGAATCGGTGTTGGATTAGGAGATGTCTCATCCTCTATTTTAAGGACATGGAAGTCTGCTGGGAAAACCAATTGATTCACCTGCACAAGCACATCTTCCACAACTCTTTTGGGATATGCATTAAAATGATCAGCAAACTGAATGGTAATACCAGTTTTCGCAAAAGGTCCAAGATTTAAAGAAGCATAAATAGAATATGGCATGACATTAATAGATGCTCCTAAATCTAACATAGCTCTTTCAAACTTGGTTTTACCAATGGTGCATGGAATGGTGACCGTACCTGGATCATTGCATTTCGGAGGAATTTTTGTTTGTAGTACAGTTGAAATATTTTCCCCCATACTTACTTTCTCATTCTCTTTTAAATTTCTCTTGTTGGTGCATAACTCCTTGAGACGTTTTGTATAATGAGGTACTTGCTCGATAGAATCCAAAAGTGGTATATTTACCTCGATTTTGTGAGAAGTTTCCAGGATTTCTTGTTCTTGTTCCTCCTTCTTCAATTTTGCCAATCTGCTAGGAAATGGTGGAGGAGTAACATATGAAGGAATGGGAGTTTAGGATTTACCTGAGAAGTCAATGTTTTGTTCATGGTGGATGTGGTGTCATCTCCTTCATCAGTTTGTGATTTTCTTGGCAAGACATCTAATTGCTCTCCACTTCGCAAAGTTATCGCACCAGCATTCTCGCTTGGATTGATCACCGTTTGAGAAGATATTTTTTTATGAGTCTTGGCCCTCGAATTTGCTCATGCTAGTAGCCAATTGTCCCATTTGATTTGCCAGGTTTTGGATACTTGCCCCAGTTTCCTGCTGGAATTGCATTGTGTTAGTGGTAAGTGCATCAACAATATCCTGGAGAGACATACCTGAGTTTTGTGAAGCTGGTTGTGGTGCTGGATGTGGCATTGGTGGTGGTTGCATTTGAAATGGTTGCTGCACTCTAGGTTGATTGAAACCTTGCGGCCAATTTGGTATTCCATTTGGGGCGATTGGTTGATGATTCCCGTAACTAAAATTGGGGTGATCTATCCATCCGGCATTATAAGTATTAGAGAAGGGATCATACCATTGCCTTGATTGTCCTGAAAATCCACCCATGGCATTGGCTTGTTCCATATCTTCTTCTTGTAAAGTTGGATACATGTCCATTGGATGCTCCATGGTAGAATATACCCCACATGCATAAGGTTTCTGCATATGTCCTACAGCCATGTTTTCCACAAGAGAGGTTAGCTCAGAAAGTTGTTGTTCAATGTTCGGAGTGCTTACCTCATTTACTCTCCAATGTAGTTGTGGCTCAAATCGGCTACTAAATTGTTGAAAGTTTACTGCCATGTCACCTAAACACAAACAATCAGAAAAGATAAACAAAAAAAATACAAATCAACAATGAAAAACAAAATAACAAATCGATTAGAAAATCAATCCCCGGCAACGGCGCCAAAAACTTGATGCGTTCGAAACTAGCAAGTATACTAGTCGCACAAGTAATAAAGTGATAAGTAAGATATCGTTCCCACGAGGATTGATTCTAATTGAATTTGTTATTTCCAGCAACAATTAACTAAATGGGGGGTTTTGTTGGTTGATTAACTAGATGAAAAACTGAATACGACGGTAATTAATGAATAACACAATGCAAACTTAATTGAAATGGGAATTAATCAATGATAGAAATCTGGTTAAGGGATCATTCTCCACCACAAGATATGGATTTGCGAATTAATTGTAGAATTATCATCCAATTACACCATTGAAATTATCAACCGTAGATAACAATAAGCTCTGTTATCCCAATCTTTCCTTACTTTGTTGTTAAATAAAACAGGCTCTTTATTTAATCTCTATCCATTAAACAACCTAGAACAAGCTCTCTAAATTTAATTCAATGGATGCATTACGAAAAGAAAGACAGGTTGATCTAAGCAATAAACACACAAGCTCGGATTATTTAACTTAGGTTATATTCTCCAATTGCAATCTCTGATCACAATTTTGCTACTAATGATTAGAAATTCAAGACAATTACGGATCAAGATTTCTAATCTAGCAATAGACAATATCCAGATTATATTCAGTTGGCCACCCAAATACAATCAGCAAGCAATCATAAGCATTAAACATGGGAAAATACAAGCAACTTCAATTAGAGAATTGGATAATAATTCTTGCACAATCAACTTACAAAAACCATATCAAGGGCTTTGAAATCACCCTCAACCAATTCAGATTTAGTTACACATGTTTAAGAACGTGGTAAATACAATACAACATGGAGACATTCCAGAAAATGAAAGGGAAAGGGAAAAACTTAGCAAATTTGATGAATTCTCTTAGGATTGTAGTTCTTCCTCTTTCCAAGCCTTCAATCTCCTTCAAGAACTCCAAGAGATGAGAGAAATCCAGAGCTGCAGCCTCCACCACGTTCTCCCCTCTTCAAGTTCTTCAAATAAAACCCTAAAATGTGTTTATATACTCTGCTACAGTAACCTGCTACAGTGTCCCGTATTATACATGCTACAGTGATTTGTGGAATTACATTTCTACACTTCTCACACTGTTTTGATTATAACTTTCGGTACACTGAATGGATTTATGAACCGTAAATTTCTCTAGAAAATAGACTTCGAGACCTTTCCAACGGTATATAACATGTTATCGGGTTCATTGTATATCAATACAATTAAATCCGAGAAGATGGTTGACTAGCAGAGGTGAAAATAAAGGGTTTTACTTCACTTTGGTGCAAGTTCCTCCAAAACTCCTACAACATCAAAACCACACAAAAACATAAAAATACCAATGATTATAGCAAAGAAACATATATGAATTGATATGAAAATGATACATAAATAGACACCTATCATATACCAAATAAGAATAGCTTAAGTTGTTAAACAATCCATTTAAGTTGTTTGTTTTATGCACACATGCTTCCATTTTATCTTTATTAATCATGTGAGGTGTATTTAACCAAGACGGTTGTCTATTCATATATAGAAGGAGGTGAGGAAAGTAGAATTACAACTCCTTTCGTACATGGGGGATAGGTGATGGGATTACATCAATTCTTATTCAATAATAAATAAAGTAAATTATACTTTTAAACACTTCAAAACATTCATTCACTCATAACATATTCATGAAATTCAAATGTCCAATATAAACAATCAATTCGAGACTCGATAAATAGTGAATTCCTCACCACCATATGTAAGTATATTCAATGTTTATCAAGCCTCTTAAAGCATATATTCATCATATTTGTAAATTTTAGGTGATGGTCCCTCACCATGAATGTAAGTCTGCCACCACTTCATGGCATCGTACAATCATCAAGTTCTAATCATGGTTTATTCATACATACATTCATATTAATAAAAAAAATCTAATTAAAGCTATAAATTAAAATCATGCAATTCTACCTAGATTTGATACTTCTATCATGGTATTCTAGCCTATTCATAGCAATTCTTATAAATCATGGCAATTCTAGCCTAGACATGGCATTCCTAGCCTAATTTAATCAATCAAAGGAAAACAAGGCAATTCTAGCCTAATCATGGCAAATGATGGCTATTCTAGCTCCATTCAAACATTCAAGACAATTCTAGTCTAATGTTATTTCCTAGCACACTTCAAAGCAATTATAAGTTTTCTAGCATAATTTTAATCATGTGCTCTTAGGCATGATTCTAAGCATTCATAAAGAAAATAAATGCCTAAACATGATTCTAGATAAAGGAGGGAAAGCAGACTTATCTTGACACGCTTTTCCATCTTGCAAAGCAAACTAAGATTAAAAAAATTCATAATAATCCTAAACATGCTTCTAAGCATCAAAACAAAATCCTAAACATGGTTATTCTAAGCATAAACAAACCTTAACATGCTTAACTCTAAGCAAGAAAAATAAAGAAGAAATAAAGAGGGAGAAGGGAGAACTGCCCTTAGGATGTACACTTTTTGGGTTTAGAGCAATATAAAACACCCAAAAAAATTTAAACTAGAAAAGACGCTTTGAATTCTCAAGTGTCTTAAATAGAAGAGAAGAGATTTTTTGATGGAGATGAAAGTGAGGAGAGGGGGTCCTTTTATAGTTAAGGGTTGAGTTGAAAAAATGAAGGAAATACTGAAAAGGGAAGGTTTCAAGCGAAATTTTCCAAAATTGAATGGAGTGTCGGTTGGTTGTGAGAGGACTATCAGTTAATGGTGGGATAGCTGGCCGATTGTTCTCCCACTGCTAGCCGGTTTGACCCACGAAACCCTCATGTTTCTCCTTTTCTTAATGCACTCCTCTTTCAACTTTCAACTACTCAATTATGCGTAACTCTTTCAACTTTGATTTTCAATCTGTATATTTCTATGAAAACTAGACAACTGCAGCTTCACAAAAATATAGGATTCATCATCAGATTCCTTCTAGATTAACTTTTGTGATTTTTCAAAGTCATGTATTGGTTTTTAAAGCTTTCAGTCAGTTTTGTAAACCCTAGTGCCGCCTGTAAGTTATAGGCACGCGCCTGTAATCTACAGTTCCACATCAGGAAATGACCTCATTTTTTGCCCTAGAGGGGTTTATATAAGGGCAAGGGGCCCTAACTTCAAGGTCAAGCAAAGCATCCTTGGGAAATACATGAAGTTGAGTCTTTTGATGATTCCTACAGTCAGGATTCTTCCTCTGATGGTGATCAGAGTCAGGTAAGGCTCTGAGGGCCTTTTCTAGTACTTAAATTTTGTTTAATTTCAGTTATTTTCCATGATTAGCTTAGGTATAATTAGGAGATAATTATGCCATGTTTACTTTAGGATTAGTTTATAATTAATTGCCATGTTTAGTTTAGGATTAATTTATAATTAATTGCCATGTTTAGTTTAGGATTAGTTTAGTTAATTAGTAATTAATTGTCATGCTTAGTTTAGGATTTGTTTACTAATTATGCCATGATTAGTGACTAATCTAGTTAATTATGCCATGTTTAGGATTAGCAATGGATGATAGATAGATAATTACCCTGTTTAGAAATAGAAATAGTGAATTACTAGCTTAATTATGCATGCTTAGTGATTAATCGATCAATTGATAATTATGCCATGATTGAGGTTTAGTTGGCAGTGAAGCATCTGATGATTAGTAATCAAATATGCAACATCCAATCGCTAGTTATGCATGATGTAATGACCAATATTATGCTTAATTTTCCTCCCATTTGAATTGTGCTTATCAATATTTGCATTTGTTGATGAAGAGACAAAACCCCTTTGTTTTTTAATAATTAAGTTTTTATCATAATTATTAGAAACTGTTGTAATGCTCTATCGCGTCTTGGCGGACCTACACAAGGATCGAGGGGGCCCATGCCCCCTCTTAATTTTAAAAAATTAAATATACCCCTTTAGTTTGCTTTATTAATTTTACATTCCTTTCTTAAAATAAAAAAAAATCAATTTCAAGTTTTACAATTCTCTCTTTTTTTTTTTCCCTAACGACTTGAGTTACTTGAGGCATACAATAATAGAAGTTGATATTATATTTTAATTAACTTTTATTAGCTGATTAATAAATAGAATTTTTGTTTTCTATTTTTATTATTTAATTTTACATAAATTATATGTTTTATTTTATATACATATTTTTTTATAGTCTGAAAAAAAACCTCAATCAATTATTGCTAAAAGAGTATGAATTTGATGATCCTATGGCTGCTTTTTTCTTATAATTTGAAATAAAACCATATGTTATATTTTTATCATGTCTTTCTTTTTATTTTTTATTTATTTGAATTAATTAGATTTAAAAAATAGTAATATATTTTCAAGAAATTATTTGTGAAAGACTTTTTATTTTATTTCATTGGTTTGTATTTTTTAGATAAAAAGTAATGTATCTTATAAAATAATTTTTTTGAATAGTTATAGAGAGATATTTTAAAAGAAAAACAATTATAAGTTGACATCAAATTCAAAGAAAATTAACTCTTTATAATTTTGAACCATTATAGTCATAATGTCCCTCATTTAGGTGTAGTTTTTATTTTATTTTTTTAAATTTGACATATTATTAAAATTTATCTAATAAATTATAAATATCAAAATATTAATTGTAATAGTAAAATATTAATGGTGCGGGTTTAATCAAATCTTCGGTCTGCCACTAATCCTGTCCCCCATGTTTGATGGAAATGTAATCAATTCTCCTCCCCTTTCTATGTATGTATATAAACTGTCAACACCTCACATGTAATAAAAAGATTAAAGTGGTTGTGTGCATAGTGAAACTTAGAATCCAGAGAGGGTAACATTGGTGGTTCGACAATTTAGAACTTAGTAAACCCATAGTGGAGGTCCGATTAACTTCTAGGTACGTATGACCTGTACCTAACTTCTCGAACTCAACTCTAAAGGGGTGATGGACATTTAGGTCCAAAGTTAGGGATCCGCTACTGTCACCCAAATTTTTTAGCGATTATTTACCCGGGTGGCTGCTTCGACTTATTCTCCAAGCCTTGTCCTCGGTGCCCTAAGAGGAGTCCGCATAGGGAACCATGTGCGAGTGCGGCTGCTTACAGTGGCGACTCCACTGGGGACCTAGAGAAGTTGATTCCAATTGGGATTACTAAGATTTTTTTTTTTTTATCTTGGGTCACCTTACGTTGTCCTCAGGAGTCACTGCATTTGCACACTAGCACAACTTGCCAGTTACTTATTTCAACTAGTCACTTTGGTATATGGCTTCATCATGTTCCATTCGAGCCTTGGAAACTTATATCATTGATAACCACCACCTTGAGCACGTACCATTAAATTGGTACAAAAAGGGGCTATATTCTACTTGAGATAGCCCCTCGTTTGCGGGACCCTTGGCCATTAAACATAGACCAATGCTCATGTAGAAAACATAGTGGCAATCCCTAGGATCACCCAAAATCTCTGTTTGTTGCATAAAAACCTTAGAGTCTAAGTAAATGACAAGCATAATTGCATGTAATTGGCACGATTGTTGCACATTGCCTGCACAACTCTTGTACGTTGATTGCATGCAATGGGCACAACTGTTGCACATTGCTTGCATGCTTCTTGTACATTGATTACATGTAATGGGCATGATTGGTGCATGCTTCTCGCACATTGGGGGCATGACATTGAATCATGCATGGTTGTCATAAAACTTGGACACTAGGATATCCGTAAGACTGAAAGGCTCTTAATCCCTTGATGAAAGGGATTAAAAGTCAAAAATCCTACGAAGATTGACTTTACCATTTGTATGGGAGAAATAAGGTTGGAAGGATGATTACTCTGTGACTGTGTCTCCTGTGCTATGTATGAACATGTAACTCATGCATGATGACCAGCCCTTTGTATCTATAGCCATCTTAGCTTGCGTCAGATAAGGGGGCTATTTGCACAGAATTGAAGATGTAGAAGTAGAGGGCATAGTTGAATCAAGAGAAGAGGTTATGGCAAAATAGGATCCCATGGGTGCTATGGATCAGATAAGGGCAAATATGGATGCCATGAAGTAACAGATGCTGGAATTGATGAACTTAATAGCTGCCAAGCTTCCACCAAATATAGGACCTATCACAGGAACTAATGAAGAAGGTTCTAGTAGAGATCCACCTAACAGATCTAAGGATGGCAACACTGGTAATAGAGAGGGTCTAGCCCTTCCACATGCTAAAGAGGGCTTTCATGATGAGGAGGAGTATCTCAGGGCCAAAGAGGCCAAATAGATGGAAAACATGAAGAGATACCTAGAAATGCTATAGGGAATGACGAAGAAGAAAGGCATAAAAGGAATTGAAGGCTTTTCTATCCTGTAGATAGAAGGGCTACCACCCAAGTTCAAGATGCCAGACTTGGAAAAATTTGCAGAAGATGGGAATCGATAGTCCCACCTCAGACACTATACAGCTGTGACGGATATGACAGGCCCATCAAGAGAGATGGTTTTAAAGTTCTTCATCCACTCACTAGAAGGACGAGCACTAGAGTGGTACCTTGAGTAGGAAGACAATGTAAAAGAGGATTGGATAGAGTTGTCTGAAAGGTTTGTTGACTAGTACTCATGCAACATGCAACTGGGGGTAACATTGTGTGATTTACAATCAGCCAAGTAGAAGCCTAAGGAAACATTCTCTGAATATTTGGTTTGTTGGAGGAAAGTGGCCGCCCAAATGGTGACCAGGCGATCAAAAAAAGACCAAGTCAGGTAGTAAGGCAGGTGGTCCTCCCTCACATATGGGATCGCTTCGTGGGGTACCCACTAAATACTTTTAAGGAGTTGTATGATTCTAGCACTTAGATTGAGGATGTCAAAGCGGAATATAAGAAGAGTTTCCCAAGGAGGAATCAAGGGAATTTCCACTAAGAAGGAGGTGGAGGAGCAGCTTCAACCTCCAAAAGCATATAGGTCAGTGTGGTTTGACCAAGAAGAGAATTCAACAATCTTGGGTAATCATTGTCCAAAGTCTTTGAGAAGTTGAAGGCACATTTGAGTTGTTACCACTGCTAAAGAAAGGCTAGTAAGGTCCTTTTCCACCAAATCACAAGTTCAATGAGTACTGCCATTTCCATCAAACTATTATCCATCTTATAGATAATTGCACCAGATTGTGCCATGAGATATAGGATCTCATTGATAACGGTCAGATACTAGACCCTAGTAAGCAATAGTCTAACACTCACAATAACCCATTGGCAAACTATGGGAATATGCCATTGCCACATGTGAACATAGTCAACTCCAGGGCCATTGAGATTAAAATTTTTTAAAGAAAAGAGGTATGATCAAGTAAAGAAAGAATGGGCTAGGATATTTAAGAAATTTATAGGACACCAATTGAATAATGGAAAAAACTATTTCTAAAGAGGAAGAAGAAAAAGCTAGAGCTTTAAATGCCTTTGGAGAAAGGTGGATGTGGGTAAATGATCATTGTTGTGAGAAGGGAAAGAAAGCAGTGACCTTCAAGGATAAATAGATGACAGGAAAGGGGCCAAACAGTACTCTAGACCCGAGGGTGAGATGATCATAATTGATAAAGCTGAAGTAAGAAAAGATAGCCACTCTCGCCAAAGGGGATGCCCAAGTGAAGAAGAAGTCCAAAGCTGATTCAGACCGGTTAATAGAGAAGAAGACTTAAGGGAGGATGATTACACATTGCATAGTGACATAAGGAGCTGAAATGTGTACACATTGCTAATTAGGGAAAGTAATCTTAGCAAGTGCTCACCAAAAATCTTCATGATTGGATCAAGAGTCACAAAAGAAGAGATCATGAAGTCCTTTGAGGAAGGATAGTAAGAGGATACAAATAAAGCAATCTATGTGACTTCATTAGCAACCGTGGTCGAGATGGAGAGGAAGCAAGTGGAAATGACTTTATCTCAGTTTGGAGCATCAATGAAGAAAGAGAAAGAGGAAGATAGGCAGATGAAAGTGAAAGAGCCATTAGAGGCAGTACCTTTGGTGGCAAAAGTGTAATCTCAAAATGCCGGATGGGTGAAAGTCAAAATAGGGTGACTGAAGAAAAATGGGAAAATGCATATAGAAGGGAAGATGGTCACAAGCAATCTGGATTGGCAATAGTGAAGACAGTAACATTAGTGAAGAAAGGATCTTTATGATTTGATCACGGCAAACAGAGGAAGAAATCTTAAAGACCTTTGAAAATGGCCCGGCAGAAGTCAGGATCTAAATTCAAGGAGAATGGATAGAGATGACCTTGGCATAATTCTGGAGTGGATGCCAATAGCCAAAAAGATATTCAAGATGATGTCTCCTACAATGGAAGTATACTCTCGAAGTGTTAGGTAGATTGAAGTTGACATGGAAATAAGCGATAGTGAAGATGAAGAGGACAACAAAGAAATTCTGGGAATTCAAGACAACAATGAAACTATCCGCGACTTCTGGGATGATTTTAGTGACGAAAAAATAAAGGCAAGAAGTAAAGGAGAAATGATAGAGGACTTCTGGGATAACTTCGAAGAAGAAGGATGAGAAAGGAATAACTTCTAGAATGACCTTAACACAGAGGGAGAAACACTTAGTAAGGGGGAAGCACTGAGAGAAAAAGAGATTGAAAGCATAATAGCAGCAGATGAAAAGGAATGTGAGGAGAAAGAGATAGGCAAAGAGAAGAAGGAGTTCCAAGGCTTAACTTAGAGTGGAAGGTTCTATGAGAAGCCAAAAGCAAACAAGGAAACAGAGAAGGGAGAGAATGAGATAGAGGAAAGAAAGAAAGAAGAGGAGGATGATTAACTCCTTAAGCAACTAAAGAAGACACAGGCCAATGCAAGTGGCTGAGACTTGCTCATCTCATCCTAGAATCATAGAGAGGCAATGGCTAGAGCCTTGGCCGGATACCAATGTCCCTCATCTCCAATCCTAAGGAGATGATTGTAGCAGTTACTCTAAAAGAGGTACAAAAGGGTTTGATCAGTTTATCTGACGTTTATCTTCCCTTGGAAGGGAGAAACCATAATAAATCACTGTTTATAACAGCTGAGATTCAAGGAAAGAAGACCTCAAATGGAATGGTGGATGACGGGTAGCAATTAACTTGGTATCCTTGAAGCTTTTAGGCAAGTTTGATATTGAGAAAGAAGAGTTGGAGCCATCTCGAGTGGTCATCAAGGCTTATGATGACACTAAGAGAAGTGCAGAGGGAATCTTTAAGGCTCTGGTGAAGTCAGGCCCTATAGAAGTGATGGCAAAGTTTATTGTACTGGATATCCTAGTAACTTTTACAACACTACTAGGACGCACATGTTTCCACCTACTAGGAGGTATGTCTTCCACTGTGCATCAGGCCATCTACTTCAATTATGAATAAGAAGGAATAACAATTCGGGTAGAATCCTTGCCGGCAATAGCAGCTTTGAGCACCAAAGAAGGAGATATACCTTATATGGGTGGGTACTAGATGTCAGTAATTAAGCCAATGGTCACTAGAATCATGAAGAAGCAGGGGTATATGCCTGGGATCAAACTTGGAAAAAGCTTTGTAGAAGTGCACACTTTTTTCAAGATCAAGGGGCAAACTAGTAAGAGAGGATTGGGATATGATTCAGATATAGATATGCACCCAATTGGGGGCAAGGGGCCCATAAAGTTTGTAAAAGTTGAGGAAGTTATGTATGTCAAAGAACCTAAATCATGGAGCTGCAATGGGGTTTTAAAGCTAGGGTTTGAAATCTTCAATGATGTGATAGACCTAAGGGCTTTAAAGATCAGTGAACTCGACAGGGGGATGGAGAAGCTAATGCTGGAAGGGCAGGCAATGAAAGAGGTAGCACGCTCGGATGAGAAGACGTCGGTTGACCTGGCCAACCTTATTGAAGAAGAAATGACTGAGGCTTGTTATGAAGATGTCTTTGTTCTAGATATGTTTGAAAATACTATTTTAGTAAATAAATTTGATGTAATAAAATCTGACTTTGCTTACTTGTGTGATGTTTTCCTGATGGTAGCTTCCATGAATTTCATTTCCGTAGCATAATTGTCATTTATCTCATGAACACTCATGATATTAATCTTGGTACAACTGAAATCCAAGGAACATATGTATTGCTCACAATACTACTCTTGAGGAAAAAAAGCGATTCAAGAAAATATTAAAAGAACATGAAAAAGTATTTGCTTGCTCCTATGATGATATGCTGGGAGTTGATTATAGCATAGCAGAGCACACCATTCCTATCTACCCACACATAGGTCAATTAAGCAAAAACTAAGAAGAATGAGACCATAATGGGCATAAAAGATCAAGGAAGAAGTCATGAAACAAATAGAAGTAAAGTTTTTAGATATGGTAAACTACTCTCAATGGTTAGCTAACATAGTCCCAGTGCCGAAGAAAGATAGAAGGGTAAGGATGTTGACTATCAAGATCTAAATAAAGCATCACCAAGGGATGATTTCCCATTGCTGCATGTAGATGTGTTAGTAGACAACACTGCAGCATGCAAGATGTTTTCATTCGTTGAAGGGTTTTTAGGGTATGATAAGATCACGATGGCAATCGAAGACAAAATAAAAACAACCTTTATTACAAAATAGAGGACCTATTGTTATAAGGTAATGTCATTCGGATTGAAGAATGCTAGAGCAACTTATCAGCGGACGGCCATGAATCTCTTCCACGTCATGATCCATTAGGAAATTAAGGTGTATGTTGATGACATGATGGTGAAGTCTGATGCACAGGAAGGACATTTTAAAGCATTGGAGAAATTCTTAGAAAGGCCAGAGAAGTGCCAATTATGATTGAATATGGAAAAGTGTGTGTTCAGGGTAACATCAAGAAAACTACAAAGGTTTATAGTCAGAGAATGAGGGATAGAAGTTGATCTAGATAAGATAAAAGCAATCATGAAAATGCCAATGCCAAAAATAGAGATGGAAGTTTGAGGGTTTTTGGGAAAGATCAGATATATCAATTGGTTTATTGCTAAGCTCACGATTGTTTGTGTGCCAATTTTTAGACTATTAAGGAAGAATTAGTCAATTGAATGGAATGGACAATGCCAGAAGGCTTTTGAGCAAGTAAAGGAGTACTTGATCAATATGCCGGTTTTAAGAATTCTAAAGCTGGGGAAGCCACTGATCTTGTATTTGGTTGTCGAGGAGGAGGTAGTAGGAACCATGTTAGCACAGGTTGATGAAAATGGTGTGGAACATGCAATCTACTACCTAAGCAAGAAGTTGTTGGAGTATGAGCTTAAGTACACTTAGGTAGAAAAGACATGCTTAGTAATGGTTTGGGCCTCTAAAAAGCTTAGGCACTAATTTTAGTCATACAAGGTACAAGTAGTTTCTAAGATGGATCCAGTGAAGTACTTGTGTGAGACCTTATCATTAGTAGAGAAGAAGATGGTTCGTGCAACTGTCAGAATTTGATGTTGAATATGTTACCAAAAAGGTGGTGAAAGACATGATAGTGGCAGAGTTCCTAGCAATGAATCCAATGAATGATGATAAACCATGGGAGTTGAAGTTTCCCGATGAACACCTAAGAGCGATCACAGTGATGGGATGGTAGTTGTATTTCGATGGAGCAGAAAACAAAAATAGAGCAAGAGTTGGAGTTGTTCTCATCTTACCTATTAGAGAGATATTGCCATTTGCCAAGCAGCTAAGGTTTGAAGTCACAAACAAGATGGTAGAATATAAGGCCTGTGTATTTGGTTTGAGAACAGTAGTAGTGATGGGCATCAAGGAAATCGAAGTAATGGGGGATCCATAGCTGATTAACCTGCAAGCAAAAGAAGAGTGGGATATAAGGGAGGAAAAACTCAGATCGTACTTAGAATAGGTAAAAAGTTGACGATGAGGTTCACCAAATATGTCTTCAAGCATCTATCCCAGTAAGAAAATCTAATGGTAGATGCTCTGGCAGGATTTGGTTCTATCTGGGAAAATATAGAGAAAACGATGATAAAGCCATTAGTGGTAACACATGCTTATCAACTATGCTACCAAGAAGAATGGGTGATGCAAGTTGACAAAGATGAAAAACCCTGGTTTTATGACCTAAAAAGATACTTGGCAGAAAGAATCTTCCCTGAACAAGTAGATGAGAGGGATAGAAAGGCCTTGAGGCAGTTAGCTCAACAATTCATGGGCCAAGAATGAATGATGTACAAAAGAATGGCAAATGGTCTACAGGTGGGGTGTGTAGATCAAAGAGAGGCTCGAGAAATTATGGAGGAAGTAAACGTAGAAGTCTGTGGACCTCACATGAATAGGTTAGCCTTAGCTAAGAAGATCATAGGAAATGGGTTCTCCTGTTAACCATGGAGACTGACTGTGTGAAGTTTGTGAAGACTTATCATCAGTGTCAAATTCATGCAGATTCAATCCATCAACTACCATGGCAGTTACAGTTAATGTCATCACCATGGCCTTTCATTACATGGGGTATTGACATTATCAGAGAGATAAGGTAGCTAGCCTCAAACAAACACCAATACGTAGTAGTAGCGATAGAGTACTTTCTAGAGTGGATAGAATTTAGTCTTTCAATAAACTGGGGGCAAAGAAGATTATCAGGTTTATTGAAAGACACATCATTTACAGATATAAGGTGCCATACCACTTGGTAACAGATAACAGTGTTCAATTTCAAGGAGAAGGAAGGGATTTGTCAGAATGATACAAGATTGAGCCCCATAAGTCATCCCCATACTGTTTGTAGGCAAGCGGTGCAATAGAAGTAGCCAATAAAAATGTTAAAAAGATGTTGGCAAAGATAGTGCAGACTACCGAGATTGGGTTAAGAAATTTCCATTTATGCTCAGGGGATACAAAACTACTGCTAGAAGTTCAATAGGAGCAACCCCGTTTTCCTTGGTCTATGGGATAGAAGCAGTATTGCCAATAGATGTAAGGATTTTGTCAGTAAGAGTTATGGTAAAAATAGGAATCCTATAGGACAAATGGGTCCAAAACCAATGTGAGCATTTGACACTTCTAGATGAGAAAAGAATGAAGGTATTATACCATAAGCAGTTGTATCAACAAAAGGTAGCCTGATATTCAATAAGAAGATTAAGTAGAAGAAGATTTAAGAAGGGGACTTAGTACTCAAGCAAGCTAGGACGTCAATACCCGATCCATGAGGGAAATTTATACCAAATCAGGAAGGGCCCTTTCTAGTCAAGAAGATACTGATTAGTGGTGCAGTCAAGATATCCGGCATGGATGGGAATGCGTTCATTAAACCCATTAACATGGACAAGCTAAAGAAATATTTTGTATGAAAAGAGAGAGACAAAAATGAAAAAGAGATATGAGAGAAAATAACTAATTAGAAAACTTGAAAAGGCTAATTAGTGACAAATGTTGTCTCTATGAGTGCATATAGTTCCAAACATTTATACTTTGATTAATAAAACGATGTTTTGAGTTATAAATATGTAGTGAAAATGATTTTATAACAACTAAACCAATGAAAAATAACAAACAAGTAGAAATAAAGCTGCATCACTTCTCTCTCTGTCTCTACCAGTTTAGGACCACTGTATCACTTTCGACATGCTCGGGCACAAAGGAGTGGATCAGCAAAGGAAGGCTGCAAGGTCACCTACCCAGATATGTATCATTAACCTCAAAATCAGGAGAAGAAAATAGGCACTGTTGACGTTGAGGCCATGACTATCTGACGTGGTGAATAAAGCGCTCCACAGTCTCCCAAGGACAAAATCTAGCAGACGAATCACAATTCTTTGCTTCTCACAATACTGATGGTAGAGGCAAGAAGAAGAATAGAAGGAACTATGGGCGAGCCAGCGAAAACCACAGAGAGGCATAAGTATAAAGAGTCACATGCTAAAGCCCTTGAAATGGGCAGTACTAATGAACCTCAGCATCTAATAGAGTCTACTGATACATGGCCTAGGATTTTGGTTTGCACAGCTTTTGTGCCTAATGGTTCTTAGAACCATAAGATAGTGGGGACACCTCTAGAGCAACTAGAATGGATAGCTTCTTGTGAATGGGGCTTTCATCCTGCCACAGCATTTACGACCATGAGACTATGTCAAAGCCTCTTTCGAGACTTAAGAGAACACAAAGGAGCCATGGCATGTTTGAAGAATGGAGTCGCCGCCTAATTATTCAAATGGGAAAGAATAAGGGAAATCTGATTGCTCTCTTTGGGACCTAAACTACCATCATCCCTTTACAGATGGGTTTGAGAAGTTAGGTATGAGCCATTCGACTTGCCTGGACTAAGATCGAGCATCCACTAGGATGTAACAAATAAGAATATCTCATATTGACATACAATCCACTTATGTTCTTGGTTTTATACACACATTCCATTTTTATCTTCATTTAGGCATGTGAAGTGATTATTTAATCAAAACAATAGTATATTCATACATAGAAAGAGGAAGGAGAATAGATTACATTTCCTTCAAACATGGGGGAGGGGAAAGAGAATTACATCCATTGTTCTTCAATAATAAAGTAATTCTACTTTGGCACTTCAAATATAACATTCATTCATTCAAACTTCAAATATAAATAATCAATTTGAGACTCAATAGATAGTGAATTCCTCACCAACATGCACGAGTCTATTCAATGTTTATTAAATCTCTTTAAGCATACACTCATACAATAATTCATTCTATGTAATGGTCCCTCACCATCAATGTGAGTCCACCATCACTTCATGGCATCATCCTAATCATATTTCTAATCATAGTATATTCATACAATCATATATATTAATTAATCAAAATACAAAGCCATAATCTAGAATCATGGCACTTCGACCTAGATTTGATAACTCCATCCACTACAGGAATTATGACCTTTTACGATGAAATTTTTCATCGCAAAAAGAAAAAAATTTTGTCGCAAAAACTTTTTGAGATGAAATCAAGTTCGTTGCGAAACAGTCGCAATATGTGAGTCGCAATAAGTTTTTTTGCGAGGAAACAAAATTTCGATGCAATAAAACTTATTGCGACAAAACTTTCCTAGCTAAAATATGTGTATTTCGACCAAAATTTTGCCATTAAAAAGGGGCCATTTAGTTATTTGGTCTTTCACGATGAATCTTTCGTCGCAAAACAGGACCTTTAGTGACTAGGTTATTGTCGCTACCTGTAGTTATTTGGGAGAAATTGTGGTCACAATATGGGCGATATAGCAACGGATATTTAGAGTCGTGTGAATATATTGTGACCACTTTTTCTCGCAAGAAAGCTTATTTTGCGAGAAAATTTTTGTCACAAAAGACATTATACAAAACAATAGAGATGCCATTTTGTGACAAGATATTCGTCTTAATAAACTGCCTTTAGAGAGAAATATTTGGTTACAATATGTGCACCATAATGAATATTGCCTACTGTGACAACACTTTTGTCACTGAAGGGTGCTTTTTGCGAGAAAATATTTGTTGCAATATATTAGATACAATGCAAATTACATTTTACGATAATATTTTCATCGTAAAAAGGGGATTTTTCTACAAAATTAAATTATCGCGAGAGATTTTAGTCAATTTGAATAGCTTATGGTGACAATTGTTTTGTCGTAGAAAGAATATTTTGCGATAATAATTTTGTCGCAAAAAAAAATGTAAAACTATCGTGGCCATCCTTTTAGGAGGAAATATTTTGTCACAAAATGGTTGAGTCATTATTAAATTACATATTGTGACAAAATTTTCGTTGCAAGATATATTTATTGTAAGAAAAAATTTGTCGCAAAATAGTTGAATAAACAAATTGTTTTTTGCGGCAATAAATTTATCCCAAAATATTATTTTTTGTGACCATTTTTTGGTCGCGAAAAGCTTTGAATTTTTCAATCTTTTTTTTTTGTTTGTGTGTATTTCATTTTCATCATTAATATGCTTATCAGACCTGCTTCTTCAATATTGTGCACAAAAGTTATACAAATTATAAAAATCAAAATATTAAATAAAATCATAAAAATTCACAAATCATAAAATCTAAATTGTAACATCATATATATGCTTCATTATACAATACTATATAAAATTAGTACAAAGAAATTTAACATCACATAAATATGATGATAAGTACCAAAAATATATACATGCAAAATGTAGAAATCAGTTTACTAGTGGTGTTTTGGACTTCTATTAGACTTTCAGTCACCTCTTGTGTATTAATATTGGCAATCCTTCGATGTTGAGATTTTTTTATTTCTTTTTGCCACCTAGAGCCATCTGGAACACAAAAAAAAATGTATTAATTACATAACTATATTTTTTAACAATAATATTATCTTAAAACATAAGAAAAACATGATCATATATTATTTAAACATAAATACTCATGTAACAATTACAATTGATCTAGTCCAACATTAGTATCAATATGACATTGTAGTGCTTTAGCCACTTTCATCTTCCTCATCTATCTCATCACATATAAAATCATCTAATACATTTTCCCTTCTACTTGCTCCTATTCTTTCAATGGGGACATCAACCTCTTCTGGATTAACATCATCTCTAGTGAATAGGCCAACATCCAATTCATCTTGCTGAAATGAAAAAGTATGATCTATTGATTCATGACTCACCTCAATTTGTGCTTGATTTATCTCATCCTTCTCTTGAGTATCCCATAAACCCCTACGTTCTATTTTGTCCACCACTTTCCACCCTTCCCCAAGTTTTGGATTATCAATAAATATTACTTGTTGTGCTTGAGTTCCTACGATATAAGAATCTTTATTATACCAAGTTCGAGAAACATTAATTGATAGAAGATGATAATGATGGTGAATCCTCTTCATTTTAGGATTAGAGTCGTACCATTTACAATGAAAAAGAACAACTTCATTATCCTTCTTTTATTCTAATACAATGACACTTGATAATGACCCATAAAAATCAATTTCTATTCCATCATGTTCACCAAGAACTGATACTCCACTATTTTGGGTGGTAAGTGCATAATCTCTTTCTTGGATACAATAACGGACCCCATTAACATCACATCCAGAATAATATTTCACCCTCATATTAGGTCCACATGCCAATGCATTCAAATTGTCATCTATCATTGGAGACCCACGATCTTGCAACTCCATTATCTACAACGCAAGTATTGTTATTAAAGCCTTGATTAAGTTAATACTTTAACACAAATTATATTTAAATATCACTCACATGTTTCTTAAACCACTCACGAAAGTATTTTTGCTGCAATCTATTCAAATTTGTTCCACCTTCCTTTTGTAAAATAATCATATGTTGCCTACATAAATTATATTTTGCATATTAGATATTTATAAACATAAAGAACAAAAAAAAACCACATTTTAGAATGTGTGTAAAGTGAATAACTTACTGAAGTTATGGTTGCACTTCATCACAATTGTTTAAAACATACTAATGAAGGTTGAACTTCATCACAATTGTTTAAAACATATCAATGAAGTTTGTTAATCTCTAATACATAGAGTAGTTTGGATCTATTGAATTCAAATGCTCTAACTCTTTGGGAGAAAACTGATATTCCCCTATCACGTTCTCCACCATCATTAATTCGATCATCATGAGTGAATTTTGTTTCAATTTGTTGCAAATACATTGAACAAAAATTCATCGCTTCACTGTCAATGTAAGCTTTTGTAATTGACCCTTCATAATAAGCTTTGTTCTTGACAAAGCTCTTATATCTACCTAAGACCGGGTCATATAAAAATAATTAAACTATAATTAAATTGTAATATATAATTTATGTGAAACACAAACATTAAATTTGTGATGAATAAAATATACCGTTCAATTGGGTACATCCATCTTAATCCAACAGGCCCAGCATATTTTGCCTCTCGAGGCAAATGCATCGCTAAATGGATCATTATATCAAAGATTGTCGGTGGAAAGATACGTTCCAATTTACAAAGTATAACCACAATTCCTTTTTCCAGATGATCCAAGTTTGATTTGGTTATTGTCTTTGCACATAATTGTCGAAACAAATCACACAACTCAACAATTGCTGTGCATACATCCTTTTGTAAAAAAAGGCGTATGCCAATTGGGAGAAGTCTTTGTAAAATTATATAACAACCATGGCTTTTTAGACCCATTAACTTTCCATCTTTAACATCTACACACTTGGCAATATTTGATGCATATCCATCAGAAAATTTTACTGGCTTTAAAAAATGGCAAAACTTTCTCCTTTCATCCACTGTTAATACATAACAAGCATGAGGCTTTAAATATCTATTACCATGTTGTTGTAAATGCAATTCTTTCCTGAGGCCCATGTCTTCTAGATCCAATCTTGCTTTGTCAGTATCTTTAGTTTTACCTTCAATATTTAACAATGTCTCAAGTAGACTATCACATATATTCTTCTCTATATGCATTACATCAAGATTATGAGGAAGTTTCAATATTGCCCAATCTTCCAACTCAAAAAAAAAATACTTTTTTTTGTCCAATTTAACTCTTCTTGCTTTCTCCTTCACTTTCTATCTTTGTTGTTAGGGTTTTTTCCAGGTTTCAAATTAGGGAGAATCTCTAATTGTTTTGGAATGTCATACCCAAAATATTCTTATGGAGCATTATTTTTTCCCAATGACTATCATCTAATGTACTCCTTCTCCATGGATGGTCGGAGCGCAAAAATCAATGATGTCCCATATAACATATTTTACTTCGTATTAATTGAGAAGATGTTCCTTCGTTGCATATAGGACACGCCTTGTAACCTTTTGTCCTCCATTCAGACAGATTTCCATAAGCTGGAAAGTCATTTATGGTCTATAAAACTGTTGCATGCATTCGAAAGTGGGGTTTTTCATATGCATCATAAGTTTCAACACCAACATTCCATAATTCTTTCAATTCATCAATTAATGGCCTCAAGTATATATCAATATCTGTCCCAGGTGCACGTGGTCCTGGGATGAGCAATGACATAAACATAGATGTCTCTTTCATGCATTTCCATGATGGGAGATTGTATGGCACAAGTATAACAAGCCACATACTATATGGGTTATGCATATTATCGAAGGGATTGAATCTGTTAGTAGCAAGACCTAGCCTCACATTGCACGGATCTTGTGCAAACCATGGATACAACTTGTCAAGTTCTTTCCACACTTCACCATCAGGAGGATGTTTAAGAACACCTTCCTCACCCAATCGTTTCTTTTTGTGCAATCTAATATCAGTTGCCATATGTCTTGACATAAATAGGCGTTGTAATCGAGGTTTGAGAGGGAAATAACGTAAAACCTTTTGTTGAACCTTTTTCTTCTTACCACTATATGGTTTAAATCGTGGTTCCTTGCATATTGGACAACTCTCATTTGCTGCATTCTCCTTCCAAAACAGAGCACAATCATACTTACATGCATGAATTTCTTCATAACCCAACCCTATATCCTTCAGCATTTTTTGTGCATCATACATTGAGTTTGGAAGGTTATTATTATTAGGTAATGTTTGATTTAACAATACAAGTAACATATCGAATGATTTGTTACTCCACTTTTAATAACTTTTATATGCATCAACTTTATGACAAAATTCAATGTTGATATCTTAGCCCTTTCAAACAACCTCTTTTTGGTTTCATCAAATAAACTAAAGTTTTGAACATCTTCTTCATCCAATGATGGTGTAAGATCCCCAATTGGAAAACCCCCTTCCATTATCGATGGACCATATGTATCATGTATCAAATCATACATCTCATCATAGTCATCTTCAACATTAGTATCATTATGAACTTCTGATTCTGCATTTATAAAGTTTAAGCTACTACGAGAACCGTAGTCAGCTCTCTCCCCATGGTAGATCCATTGTTGATAAGTTGGAGAAATTCTAGGTTTATACAAATGACTCTCGACAACATCCAATGGTTTCCAAAATACATTCATAGAATTACGACATGGACAACGAATTTGACCATTTTTCTTATCCGAGCAATTTTCTGCTATAGTCATAAAGGACTTAATGCCATCAATATATTCCTTGGAAAGTTTGTCTTGAAGTTGAATCCATGATCTATCCATTACTACCTCCTCCTGAATATGAAACAATTAAATTTAAAACTTTCACTATTTTACATGTCAAAGACATGCTCCTTAAACCTTTCCCCTTTCTCCACACTAAAATGTAAGGTCCTATCCCATTCAAGAATACACATTCTAGAACATAGATTAGAGCTCCAACAAAATGTCTCAATCCAACAGAAATTTCGGTAGCATCTCCCCTTAGTTCTCCAAGTTCATGTCATAAATGTATATACATTTGTGTTGTGTCATAGGCATGACCAATGTCCAACACAAACAATAAACATCTAGCATGTACTCGAAGAACAAGAGAAGATACCACTGAAATTTCTATCAGTGAAACAATGTAAAAGCAAATAATCTATGTAATAGATTTATGTATTCCCAAACTATCCACTTTGGACAATTCAAGAAACCTCAATAGAGTTGTGTTCTATTAGTATCATATATTCATGATGTTAATAGAAGACAAAGCTATTTAAAGTCTCTTAAACGGGTCTAAGGGTAAATGTAGCTATGAATGCAAACAAGAATTTTTACTAACAATCAACCAAAAAAGAAAACCGAACCCAACAATCAAACCCAACAATCAATCAAATATTATGATATTCAGCATAAAATGATAAATCAATTAAGATAGTAATTTAAAAGCTGAAATATGCTAGTCCGCATTCACAAGAGCTAAATTAAATCTAAATAGTTAAAGATTCTTACTTGTTTGAAGGTAGTCTTTGATTGCTTACTATAGGAATCAGATCTTCCAATTAAAGATAGTACTTTCTAGAAATTTAAACGTACAAAGATTAGTGAACGTGAATTTGTACTTAAATTAAACCGAAAATCAAAGGTCATAGACTTAAATCAATCAACCCACAACAACGACCGAATAATAAAATTTTATATTTTAAATGCTTTGTATGTCCATGCTATGCTAAATTTAAATTGGTTACTAAGTTGGTTTTTTTGACATTTACATCTCCTATTAAAGATTCCTTTGGAAACTTAGTGTAAGTCTCTATTCTGCACTTAATTTATTCTGTTTGTTGACATGAGTCTCTACCATGCATGATGACATCTTATTCTATTCTTAGATTTTCTTTCAGTTCTCTGGAGATATTCTATTTCCTATAATCTGCAGTAACATTCTATTTGTTCGCACATTGATGTTGCATTTCAAACAAACAGCAAGGTATTCTATTTATCTCAAAATAGTACCAGATATGATGAAGTGTGTTATGGTATATGATGTAATATATTATTTGGAACTTATTTTATGGGGGTTAATTGATATAATTCATCAAATAACAAGGCATTCTATGCTAGTAAACTTATCAATTTTTCTTTATTTGTTGCGAGCCTAGGATAGGTTGGGAAGAGCTTCCAATCTAGAGGAAGATGGTACAAATCATGCTAAAAGCATCATGCCAAAAGCATAATCCACCTAGCTCTTAAGCTACTGGATAATGATAAATCTGAGGCTAGTTTTAATAATTTTGATTCCTAGCATAAAAATTAAATTTAGCCAAGATTAAACATAAATTTAGAAATTTTAAAAAAGCAAAAGAAAGTCACAAATAGATTCAGTGATGGTCAAAAGATATGAGGACAATCACTTCAAGATTTGAGAGATTACTTTGTGAAGCCTACTCCTATACCTTGTAGTTGAGGTAGCAAAGCTTGACTAGAGGGCCCATTTGCCATGTTTCACTCATAAATTGAAATCATTGGCAATGTAAGAGGGAGTAAGAGAACTTGATGGATTAACAACTAGTTTTAATATTGATGACTCGTTACAAACGCTGTGACTGAAAAAATGTTGACCTTCGAACCTTTTTTTTCTGCAATTGTCAATTGTTATCTACAAAATATATGCAATGGTAAAGAGGAAACTTGTGAGCCGTGAAATAAGATTTGTGGAAACTGAAAAAATCGTATTAAATCATTATGATAAGAACTTCTTCAAACATTTAGTATGAAATCATTGGCAGGCCAATATAGCATCAGTTAGGCATTGTCAAATCAGGGAAATAAAAGCTAAAAAAAATCTTGAAAATGTCACATTTCATGATTTTTTAAAGCAAATAAATAGATACTTGATAAAAGTCTTTAAGCAGCATGGTTCTTACCGCCTCATAAGTAATGCAGCAGCTCTAAGTTTACCAAAATATAAAAATACAACAACTCTTTGAAAAATGCTTGGATGGATTCATTTAAATAGAACCTAAGATTCCAATGAAACAATTGTAATGCATGCTTCTACTTCTTTCAAAATCAATCTGCTATAAACACACCCTTAACATGACTATAGTCTTGAATAATAATAAGTATTACCACTTGAAATGATTTTTTCCTATTTACTAGGATATATAGCTGTAAACTAGCATATATGAGAAAACAGTAACTCTAGTTTTAAGTTGTAAAGATCATAATGTTGCCTTAGCTGCTTTTGCCAATTTCAAGGCTCTTTTTCAATGTCCTAAGCACTATATTTTCACTCTTTGATTACTTTGAGTTGTCCTATCAAAAACATGTGTAAGCTTACTATGAATAATGTGTTCATTGCTTTGTAAATCCTTCCTAGTTGCAACATTTTTATTTCCTTTTCAGTTTTTATCCACAAAAAGGTAAATTTAGTCAAATAAAAAATACACAAGTACTATAGTTGTAGGCTTCAATGCCAATAAGAGAGACGGCAACCAAGAAACCCAAAAAATGTCCTGGCAGAATGAATAACTGCATACCCAGTAAAGTATATATCCCTATCTACAAGACCATGTAGATTATTGCACACATTGCTTATTAATATTTGTTTTAAATTTTGCTAAATCTTAAAAAAAGGGCTATCAAGATTTTTAACACCAAATATACATATTATTTTATCTAAAATATTTCCTATTTGCCCTTATTTCCTATATACTTTTGGAAATCAATTATTTAACAACTTTAACTGCAATTATAAAAGCAATAGTTTGTAAAAAAGTTTTATATCCAAATTATTAATTATAAACATTAAATTAAGAATTGAATATTTGACATTGAAGTAGGAGTCACAAAACTACCTAGCCAAGGATAGGATTGGGAATTACAAGAATATCCAAGGAGTTAAACAAGGATCGAGGTCCAAGAGCATGGTTCTTGGACCAAAACCACCCTTGTGTATAAATCTGTGTATTCAATATGTTAAAAATTTACAATATAAAATAAAATTTAAAGTTTTGTTTAAAAAAATTTTACTTCTATAAATAAGTTTTAATTTTTTAGTAATTCAGTTATGAAAAAAAATTCTATATACAATTTAATTGATTATGAATCAAATGAAAGAAAGTTGTAAATGTAGTTTGACTAATTATTCTACATATATACTTACTTTACTGTTTGAGTCAACGTATCCTCAATCAAATTTAGAACTGAATGTGCTTGATTGATTAGTGATTTGATCATCTACAAATAAGATACTTCTATGTCTAAATTTAATTGATAAGTAATTTAAATCTAACTAAACTTATTTATGTGTTCAATTCATTACTGTTGGTGTCAAAGTCTACTACATATGCATGTGCCATGCACATGATGAGTTTTGATCAACTTGTGATAAAACAAGGATATTATTTTTATTCCTATTTTAATGTTTTTAGAATTATATTTTAGAAAGTTTTTGATTTGGAATAAATATCTCTTTAGATTAGAATATAATATCTTGTATGCTAATTAGAATAGGAGAATATTTATTTGTCTTAATTCCTTTTGGAGTTTGTTTATAACACTTCCTATTTTTTTCTCCTAATCCTAATATGATTTTGATTAGAATTTTTACAGGATTTCTAGGAGATTTTTGTCACACCTGTCACTATATATATACAAAGCTATTCAGGCGGCTGAAAACGTGATTGAGAGATTAACGTGTTGGCTGTTTTGGTTGTGAGAGAGTCTTGAGTTCGGTATTCCATGAATTCATAGAAGAGAGCTTCAACGCAAAAGGAATGTCTTCATTGATTTGATTCTTTGAGTCTTTTTTATTCATGTATGACTAGTAGAAATCGTACATGAGTTGTTGATTGAGTCTTTGTGAGTTAGTAGACACTTGGGATAACTTGCGGGTTAAGTGTTTATGTAATTCAGTGTCAGACGTCATTGTTATGTGTAACTTAATAGTGTGCTGTTAAGTTATCTGCGATAGAGAGTGGGTAGTGTCACTAGAGTTTAAGATCTTTGTGAAGATTTTGTTTGTCAAAGATTAGGTTTGTGCATGAGAGTGAGTCAGCACTGTAAAAGGTCCTAAAGATTGTACAAACAAGAACATAGTGAATTGCAGCTCTATAGCTGTTTGTGGATGTAGGTTTTTATAACTGGACCACGTAAAAATCCTCTTATGCTGACTTACATTACAGTTTACTGTTATGTTTCTTATAACTGCATACCTCTAGAACTTTCAATTTGTATCAGAGCGGGTTCACTGATAGACAAGTGAAGAAAATGATCACATTGATCTGGAAGGATGGAGTTTATTCGCAATGGAGGATCCGGAACACAACCACCCATTCTTGATGACAGTAATTATTCATATTGGATGGTAAGAATGATGATGTATATCAAATCTCTTGATGACAGGGCATGGACTAGTGTGCTTAAAGGATGGACACCGCCAACAAAGTTGAATGCTTCTGGTGATTCTGAATCGAAACCTGAAGATGAATGGACTGATGAAGAATACCGGCATTCCAGTTGGAATTCAAAGGCTCTTAATGCAATTTTTGTTGTAGTGAATTTAAACAACTTTGGACAGATTTCAAGGTGCAAAGAGGCCAAGGAAGCATGGGACATACTTGAGGTAAAACATGAAGGTACCGCATCTGTTAAAAGATCTAAATTGATGAGACTTAATTCTCAATTTGAAAATCTGATGGTGCATGAGGATGAGTCAATTTCTGAATTTTACTCTAAGATATGTCACATTACAAATTTGGCATACATGCTTGGCAAAACTTTCACTGATGCAGAAATTGTTAGCAAGATAATTAGGTCTGTTCCAGATAAATTTCAACCTAAAATTTCAGCCATTGAAGAAGTTAAAAACACTAATGAGATGAGGGTTGATGAACTAATTGGCATCCTCCAAAACTTTGAAATTAATCAAAGTACTAGGAAGCAAAAAGGTAAAAACATTGCATTCAATGTGAAAACTGAAAAATCTGATGATAAAAGTAGTGATGAGCTTGATGAAACTGATTCTAAACAGATTGATTTTCTAACAAGAAATTATGTCAAGTTTATGAAAAGAAATTTCAGGAAAAAGAATCAAGGAAAGCCATCAAACTCAAGCGAAGAAAAATTCAGAAAGTTCAGCAAGGAGAATGACAAGAGGAAGCCAAAACAACCTGAAAAGAAAGGGAAAATTCAGTGTTATGAATGTTCTGGTTATGGGCATATTCAATCTGAATGTGCAAATCTCAAGAAGAAGAATAAAGGGCTGACAACAACCTAGAGTGATGAATCAGAATATGAGTCAGAAGATCAAGACTACATGAGCAACTTTGTTGCATTTACTGCATCTGCAGCTGACAAACGAAAGGCTGTTATGTCTGACATAACAGAAAATTGTAGAACAAGTGTTGATCATTCTGATGAAGAAGATGGACCAGAATACCATGAAGAGTTACAAGAGACATACAACGCACTCTATGGTGAATGGCTGAATCAGAAGGAAGAAATCAAAATCTTAAAGAAGAAGATTGAGGAGCTGGAATGTGAAAAATCCTTTGCTGAAAATCAGATCACAGAATTAAAAAGTGCTTTGATAGTCAAAACAGCACATATTGAGAAAATCACAACAGAACTGGTTGAAAGCAAGAGGTGTGTTGATCAACTCAAAATTGGAGCCGCCAAACTTGATTAGGTCTTGAGTCTTGGAAGAGACAACTCTAATAAACATGGATTGGGATACACAGAAGGTAATGTTGCATCTACATCAAAAACAGTCTTTGTTAAAGTTTCAACATCTGGTAAGAATTCTGAACTTAGCTCTTTAAAATCAAGTCCTAATTCCAAGAGCAGTGAAACATATGTTTCTCCTTTGAGTTCTTTCAAATCCAGTCCTGAAAAGGTAAGGAAATTCATTCCTATTTGTTATTTTTGTGGTAAACAGTGACACATTAGGACTACATGCTTTAAATTGTTGAATCTTTTGCATAAAAGATCAAAACAGTTTAAACTGTTACCTAAATCACGACTGTAGTGGGTTAGGAAAGACAAAACAGTATGCCATGTTGCTTTTGCTACACTTAATCATGCTTTTAATGATTTGTGGTATTTTCATAGCGGTTGTTTCAGGCACATGATTAGAAATAAACTGTTTTTAATAGATTTTAAAGCATGCAGGGATGGTAATGTCACATTTGGAGATGGAGCAAAAAGTAAGATCATTGGTAAAGGAACTTTGAATGTCAAAGGCCTACCTAATTTTGAAAATGTCTTGCTGGTTGAAGGTTTGGAAGCTAATCTTATTAGTATTAGTTAGATTTGTGATGACAAGTATATTGTTAATTTCACACAAAACAAATGCATGGTCTTAGATAATTTTGGTAAATGCATTCTAGAAGGTAATAAATCTTTGGATAATTGTTATTTGGTAAAAATTGCATTTCATGCTAGGATTTCGGATTCGGAAATATGGCATCAAAAATTAGGGCACTTAAATTACAAAGACTTGGTTAAATTAACTAAGTTAGGTGCTGTAAGAGGAGTTCCTAAACTTGATGATAAAATTGATAAAATTTGTGGACCATGTCAAATGGGAAAACAAATCAGAAGTTCACACAAATCAAATCCACATCTTAGCACTTCTATGATACTTGATTTGCTTCACATAGATCTTATAGGTCCTATGCAAATTGAAAGTATTACAGGTAAGAGATACATATTTGTTTGTGTGGATGATTTTTCTAGATTTACTTGGGTTGATTTCATTAAAGAAAAATCTGACACTTTTGAAGCTTTCAGTAATCTTTGTGTTAAGCTTGAAAATGAGCAAAATAGGAACATTGGAAGGATTGTGAGAATAAGAAGTGATCATGGCAAGGAGTTTGAAAACGTTAGCTATGCTAACTTTTGCAAATACCATGGAATTGATCATGAATTTTCAGCTCCTAAAACCCCTGAACAGAATGGCATTGTGGAGAGGAAGAATAGAACTCTTCAAGAGATGGCTAGAGTGATGCTCAATAGCAAGAAGTTGACCAAGAGGCTATGGATTGAAGCAATAAGCACTGGTCGTTATATTTCAAATAGAGTTTTTCTTAGACATGGCACTAACCAGACACCTTATGAAATTTTGAAAGGAAGAAAACCTAATTTGAAATATTTTCATGTCTTTGGTTGGAGGTGTTACATCTTAAACGACAGAGAACTGTTAGAAAAATTAGATCTAAGGAGTGATGAAGGAGTCTTTATGGGATATGCACAAAACAGCAAAGCATTTTGAGTTTATAATCTGAGAACTGAGGCAGTCATGGAATCTGCAAACGTAGTATTTGATGACCTTGATGATTATGCAAAGTACTCACAAGAAAAAAGCATAACCAACTTCACAGAAGAGGCAGAAAGATCAGATTTAGACAGCAACAAAAAGGAAGATGCTATTATGAAAGAGGAAATAGCTGTTGTTACACCTGACGTAATAGAAACATCTGACAACTCAGATTTGAACAAAGTCCAATTCGGAATGATAAAGATAGAAAAGATCCGCCCACATGGATTCAGAAGGCACATCCAACAAGTTTATCATTGGAACACCAGATGACATGATGAAAACCTGGAGCAAGGTAAGAAATCAGGTAAGGTTTGCATGTTATGTGTCTTTAGTTGAGCCAAAAAATGTGAAAGAAGCTTTAAAAGAAGAGGTGTGGATTCAAGCTATGCAAGATAAACTTAATCAATTTAAAAGGAATGAAGTATGGGAATTAGTTCCCAGGCCAGAATATACAAATGTCATTGGAACTAAATGGATTTTTAAAAATAAAACTGATGAAAGTGGTCAAGTAGTAAGGAATAAAGCTAGGTTAGTTGCACAAGGTTACACATAAGTTGAAGGCATAGACTTTGATGAGACCTTTGCACCTGTAGCTAGACTTGAGTCAATCAAATTACTACTTGCAATTGTTTGTTTACTTGATTTTAAGTTGTATTAAATGGATGTTAAGACTACATTTTTAAATGGCTATCTCAATGAAGAAGTTTTTGTTGAACAGCCTAAAGGATTTGAAGATCCTAAACATCCAGATTTTGTGTACAAATTGCACAAAGCTTTGTATGGTTTGAAACAAGCTCCTAGAGCTTGGTATGAAAGGTTGACAAACTTTTTGATCAACAAAGGTTATAAAAGAGGCAGCAATGATAAGACTTTGTTTATCAAACATGCATCTAACTATTTTATTGTTGCTCAAATATATGTTGATGACATTGTCTACGGATCAACCAACAAAACCAAAACTAATGAGTTTGTTAAGTTGATGCAAGAAGAGTTTGAGATGAGCATGGTAGGAGAATTAAATTTCTTTCTTGGATTACAGGTTAAGCAAATGAATGATTAGATATTCATATCTCAATCAAAATATGCTAAAAATCTTGTAAAGATGTTTGGGCTTGAGAATGCAAAACCAATGAAAACTCCTATTAGTACTAATCTAAAACTTTCAAAAGACAATGTAGGAAAAGATATTGATGCAAGTTTGTACAGAAGCATTATTGGCAGCCTACTATACCTCACAGCAAGTAGACCAGACTTGTGCTTTAGTGTAGGACTTTGTGCTAGATTTCAAGCAAATCTCAAAGAATCACATCTGTCGGCAGCTAAGGGAATCATCAGGTATGTTCATGGAACACATGGTTATGGAATATGGTTTTCTAAAGATACAAATGATTATCTTGCAGGGTTCAATGATGCAGATTGGGCAGGAAATGCATAAAAAGTACTTCAGGAGGATGTTTTTATCTTAGTACTAACTTGGTTTCATGGCACAGTAAAAAAAATCAGAATTCTATTTCTTTGTCTACAGCTGAAGCTGAATACATAGCAGCAGGGAGTTGTTGCACACAACTATTGTGGATGAAGCAAATGTTGAGTGATTATGGTATTGAACAAAAGCCTATAACTGTGTTTTGTTATAATACTAGTGCTATAAATATTTCCAAAAATTATGTTCAGCATTTTTAAACAAAACACATTGACATAAGATACCATTTTATAAGGGAACTAGTAGAGTCTAAGGTGATACACATTGAACACATCTCCATTGATAGACAATTGGCTGACTTATTCACTAAGGCATTGGATACAACGGGATTTAAAAATCTAAGAAAAGCCTTAGGCATTTGTCAGTTACATGAATGAACACTGCTTACTATTATGTTAATTGTATCTGCAATATCATAAGTTTTCTTCTAATTAAGCATGTGTGAGCTGTGATATAAAAAATTGTGTGTATAATTAAATACTGGTTTAAAAATGAAAAATACAAAGAGGGCTACCAGTATATGATGTGCGAAAGCCATCCATTGAGAGTAACTTCATTGTATCTAGGAAATATGGTGAGGTCACCCACTTAAATGGAAAAGGGCTACCTCTATACATGTGTGAAAGCTACTATACTATTTAGCAAATTCACATTGAGACTAACTTTTGTGTGTGTAAGAAGCATGCTCAAGTTGATCACTCAATTAGATTAAGTGATAAAATAATTAAAAGAAAATAAAACAGCTTTTGAATATGCTTTCTTAGAATGATTCATATGATGTTCAGATATTGTTGTTATGTTATTTTTAATTATGTTCTGTGACGTTTTTCATAACATACGGTGCTCTTTGTGCTTATCTGAAATTTCATTTTCATGTGTGTCCATGTGTCAAAAATGCCATGTCAACATTATTGAATTAAGGGGGAGAATTTTCAGTGGCAGGAATCCTGATTCTATTAGAATTCTTTATTCAAATTTGAATTTTTGTCCATAAATGTTAGTCATGAAACGGTTTTGTAAATAGATTTGACACTAATTTTTGTTAAAAACAAAATTGTTTTTAAATTTGGCCTAGTATATTACGAATCAGTTTTGGGCTTCTCCTGTTCATTCCATACTCCCATAACAGTGTCTTCCCTGTCTCGCATCTTGCTTCTCTCTTCTTGTTCTGGAAATTTTTTCTGCAGACCAATAAGTTTCTCACAGTCGACATCAAGCAGAAGTTTGAGAAGTACACTCCACAAAGGAAGTTGCTGATGGAAAGGCCGAAACCAATGCAGAGAGACGTGACAAGGAGAACAAAAGATATCATGAACTGAAGTCACTGCCGCTTCTTCTGGCACAGTTGAAGGACACACTACTCCTGCAGCTTCTGGGCAGCCAACTCCAACTACAACAGGGAAAATTGAGGAAGTGCACTGGCAGTTCCTCTTCTCCTCCAGTTCACAAGTTCCTTCGTTAAGTGCTTTTGGCACTTGTGCTGAAATCAAGGGGGAGATCAAGGAGTTTTCTGATTTTCTGATCTTTTTGTTATGTCTGATATTACCGTGGTTACTTGCTTCTATTTTGTTTATATTTTTGTTGCTTATTTCTCAAGGGGTGTAAGTAAGTAGTAAGGGGGAGTAAGAAGAACTTCTTATGTTTGCTTTATGTGTGCATTCAAGATATCTTGCATTGATGAATGTTTTTGCTCTAATCATGATCTGATTGCATTGATTGATATAATTGCTCTGATCATGAATTGATTAACGAGTGTTGCTTGATCAGTTTGACAAAGTCATTTTGATTGCAGGATATACTTATTATGACAGTGTTTTGTTATGAGTTTTGTAATAGCTCATTGGTTAATTCTTTACACATAACAATTTCTGTTTGCAATTTTAAGATAGCTTATCGTTATGATTGACTTATCGTGTGTGATGTTCTCTAATCAGAAACAGTTTGGTGTTTTCATCACAAGTTGCCAAAAAGGGGGGAGAATGTTAGTGTCAAAGTCTACTACATATGCATGAGCCATGCACATGATGAGTTTTGATCAACTTGTGATAAAATAAGAATATTATTTTTATTCCTATTTTAATGTTTCTAGAATTATATTTTAGGAAGTATTTGATTTGGAATAAATATCTCTTTAGATTAGGATATAATATCTTATATCCTAATTAGAATAGGAGATTATTTATTTGTCCTAATTAGAATAGGAGAATATTTATTCCTATTTTATAACACTACCTATTTTTTTCTCCTAATCCTAATATGATTTTGATTAGAATTTTTACAGGATTTTTAGGAGATTTCAGTCAGACCTCTCACTATATATACAAAGCTATTCAGGCGGCTGAGAACGTGATTGAGAGATTAATGTGTTGGCTGTTTTGGTTGTGAGAGAGTATTGAGTTCGGCATTCCATGAATTCATAGAAGAGAGCTACAACGCAAAAGGAATGTCTTCATTGATTTGATTCTTTGAGTCTTTTTGATTCATGTATGAGTGGTAGAAATCATACATGAGTTGTTGATTGAGTCTGTGTGAGTTAGTAGACACTTGGGATAACTTGCGGGTTAAGTGTTTATATAATTCAGTGTCAGACATCATTGTTATGTGTAACTTAATAGTGTGCTGTTAAATTATCTACAACAGAGAGTGGGCAGTGTCACTAGAGTTTAAGATCTTTGCGAAGATTTTGTTTGTCAAAGATTAGATCTGTGCATGAGAGTGAGTCAGCATTGTAACAAGTCCTAAAGATTGTACAAACAAGAACATAGTGAATTGTAGCTCTATAGCTGTCCGTGGACGTAGGTTTTTATAACCAAACCACGTTAAAATCCTCCTGTGCCGATTTACATTACAGTTTACTGTTATATTTCTTATAACTGCATACCTTCAGAACTTTCAATTACGTATTAAATTGTAAAAGTTATCTATGTAGTTTGATTAATTATAATAAATGTATGTGGTTACCTTCATCTAATCAGTCAATCTAATCCTAAATTAAATTGATAAATGTATTGAGTTAATTTATTAGTAATTCATTTTCAAATTAAATATTTATTTATCTGAGTTTACTTGATTATGAATCATAACCATAAATTTACAATAACACATAGACATTGATTGGTTAGGAATCAAATTATAAAACTTCTATAAAAACCAAGTTAATATAAAATATGAATTTAGATTAGAAGAAATTGGTTTATACGTATTTTTGAATTTGATTAATTTTACACACAATATTTAAATATATTTTAAATCTATCCGTCCTAAAATAATAACAAAATCTTAAACGTAGAGAGGCATGCCTTGAACCCAAGTTCCTATTTTTGCTAATTAAGATGCAACCACAAGACCATCAGCACTAATTGAAGCAATGTTGACTAAATAATATTAATTATGAAAAAGATAAACTAATAAAATAAAAATAATAAACTAATTGGTTCATCCGAGTTTCAATCTAATATAAAAATCTGAACACAGTCCGAAATTAACAATATAATATAAGAATATATTTCTTTAATAATCAATGAATAAATTTTTTTACAATAACATAACTAATATTAATTGTCCCATATTTATTATTAAGTTGATTCATAATTCTTAAAAAATTCAATTAGTAAATATAAATTATTTAACTTACTTAATATTCAAATTTTTGTAAACTATTAAAAAATAGAGATTAAGAATATTTGATAAATACATAAATTATTTAATTTGATTGAATAAATTATTTATTTTAATTAATATTAAAATTTTGGTTAATTATTAAAACCACAGGGATTAACTAATTTAATTTTATAAAACTAATATACAAGTTAATTTATATTAATATTTAAATTGTTTAACTTTCTTAGTATTTAAATTTTTGTACCATTGCCATACTACGAGGAAACCAAATTCGATGCAGCAAGATTTATCTGGCTTTGTCATTTTGCGAGGAAATTAGTTTTGTCACAAATGCTTCCTAATCGCGAGGAAATAATGGTCACAAAAGAGAAAAGAGAGAAATTTAGTTACATCTTTTGGTGAGGAAAATTTGCTCACGAGAGGCACAACTTTTGATGCAAAAAGATCTATGTGCGCTTCTCATTTTGCGAGGAAACAACTTTTGTCGTAGAAGACGCACTACCGCGACGAAAAAATACTCATCAAAAAAAAGAGAGGTATTAAATTTTGTTTTCGAGTGAGGATATTTACCTCTGAAAAGATGTAACTTTTGTTGCAAAAAAATTATTTGCTCTAGTCATTTTCTAAAGAAATAAGTTTGATCGCAAACGACATCATATCGTGAGCAAAGAATGGTCATAAAAAAGAAATGGCAAAAATTTAGTTAAATCTTTTTGTGAGGATATTTTCCTCGCAACAGGTGCAATTTTCGTCACAAAAAGATTTACATATTCTTTCATTTTGCGAGGAAAGATGTGTTGTCGCAAAAGAAGCCATGCCGTGAGGAAGTAATGGTCGCAAAAAGATAAAGAGCGAAATTTGGTCATGTCTTTTGGTGGAGACAATTTCCTAGCAGAAGTTATAATTTTCATCGTAGAAAGATTTACGGGTCCTTCTCATTTTGGGAGGAAATGAGTTTTGTCGCAATATATTCTGTATTGGGGGGAAATAGTGCTCACAAAAAAAAGGGGAAATTTGGTTACTTCTTTTGGTGAGGAAAATTTTCTCGCGAGAGGTGCTAATTTCATCGTAGAAGTATTTATTTCTCCTGGTCATTTTGCGAGGAAATGACTATTGTCGCAATAGGTTTTATATCGTGAGGAAATAGCGGTCGCAAAAAAAGAAAAGCAATAAATTTGGTTGCTTCTTATGGAGAGGAGAATTTCCTCACAAAACGTGTAATTTTCATCGTGAAAAGCTTCATGTTTAGATACATCATTGACATTTTGCAAGGAAAATGGTTTTCTCGCAATATATCTTTTTTAGCAAGAAAATATTCGTCGCAATATATGATTTTTTAAGTTTTTCATTTTGCTAATGCTTTTGGCTACAAAATTACATTTTGTCACAGAAAGGCGCTTTTTGCGACAAATTTCGTTTCGTCGCAAAAAATTTTGTCGCAAATACCTGTTTTTCACATGGTGATCATAGTAATTCTATCTATTGCTATTCTAGCATACTTCATACCCGTTTATAATAAATCATGGCATTTCTAGCCTGAACATGGCTATCACAACATATTCATGCCATTTCAAGCAATTAACATCAATCAAAGCTATCTAGCTCAATCAAAGTATTCAACGGGCAATATGGTAATTCTGACCTATTCTATGCTATTTACTAGCATACTTCAAAGCAATCATAAATCTTCCTAATATGATTCTAATCATGTGCTCCTAGGCATGATTCTAAGCATTCAAAAAGAAATTAAAAAAAAATTCTATTCATGTTTCTAAATAAGGAAAGGAAAGATGACTCACCTTGACAAGCATTTTCACGTTGCAAAACAAATAAAGTATTAAACAATTCTATAAAATCCTAAACATGCTTGTAAGTATCAAAATGAATCCTAAATATGCTTATTCTAAGCATAAATAAACTTAAACATGCCTAATACTAAGCAAGAAAAATAAAGAAGAAAATATGAGGGAGAAAAGGAAATTTCTCTTAGGATGTACCATTTCTAGGTTTAGAGCAATATAAAATACTGGAAAAATATTAGATTAGAAAGGACTCCTTGGAATTCTTACAAGTGTCTCCTACAGGCAGAGAGAGAGGATTTCTAGATGCCTTGGGAAGTGTGGCTAAGCTGTGTTTGTATAGGCTTTCCTTGGAGTGAACAGGTGACAAAAAACCAATGTGGGATTTGAGAGAACAGTACCGCGTGAACAGTGCCAGTAGTGGACAATGCATTCGAAGTCAATTGCGTTCAATTGATCATAACCTTTTGTACAAAACTTTGATTTATAATCCGTAAATTTTTGCAAAAGCTATACATCCATAGCTTCGCAACTGTATATGATTTGCTATTTGATTCTTTGTAAATTAATTTCTATGATTTTTTTAATTTGGTTATTAGTTTTTTTGGGTTTTTGGTTTTTTGGTTTTTTGCACTTTTTTTCCATTCAAAGGTTCTCTTCAGGCATTTCCTATTGCTCAACACACATCCATGTTTCCTCATTGAGCTCAAAAATCAAGTTTCTATAGCTTGCCCCCACTTTGGAATGGTTTGTGAGACACAAAGATCGATAAAGTACTCTTACAACATCTTACTTGTTTCAATTCCGACTTCTTCATCAACTTTTGTATTCTGCTACGCTTCTTAATGTTTGCTTCTCTTTTCAATTCTTGCAAAGGAGGTGTTCCCACTAGAGGACTGATTTGCCTACCCAAAGGCTAGTGTGCCCACTTAAGGGCTGATTAGCATCCTTCAAATGCATGGGTGAATCTTTATGATGGATGATGTGTGCAATTTTAGTACGGATGAGTGCATCCTTCTAATGCATGAAGTACATCCTTAGGATGTACAAAATGCACTATTCTAGTGTGGATAAATGCATCATTCCAATGCATGAAATGCATCCTTTTGATACGCAATGTGCACTATTCTAGTGTAGACGAATGCGTTGTTCTAATGCACGAAATGCATTCTTATCATGCTAAGATAGAACACTTTTAAGTGCACCTATTTTCTAGGGTTACTATACCCACTCAAGGGCTGATGTGCCAATCTAAGGGTGGATGCACCAATTCAAGGGTTGAAGTGCCCATCTAAATGCTAATGCCCTTTCAAGGGTTTGATATGCCCATTCAAAGGCTAGAATACCCAATCTAGGGCTAAGATGCCCGTTTAAGGGCGGACATGCTCATTCAAGGGCTAATGTGCCCATTTAAGGGTAGATGCCCATTCAAGGGCTAGAAAGCATCTTTATGATGCTACAACAAAGCACTCTTCAGTGCACCTACTTCTTAGGATTTCTAACACTCTTTAGTGCACATACTTCCCAGGGTTTTTTAGAATTCCTCAGTGCATCTATTCTAAGGGCTTAAAACACTTTTAAGTGCACCTACTTCTTAGGGTTTTCAATACTCTTTAGTGCGCCTCTTCTTAGGGATTGTGCCTACTCTAAGGGCATAAAACACTCTTAAGTGAACATACCTCTTACGGTTTTCAACACTCTTTAGTGCGCCTCTTCTTAGGGCTTACGCCTATTATAAGGGCTTAAAATACTCTTAAGTGCACCTACTTAATGCATGCCCACTAGGAAAACTTCTATCATGCACTACTTAGCAGTCTTTAAACCTTCATATCCTTCGTGCCTTCGGCTAATCTCTTTAGACTTTGCATTCATTGGGTTTCATACCCCTCTCCTCAATATTCATCATACTTCTATTCTTGATTCCTTCTGGTCTGCTGGGGAAATTCTTGATCTGTCAAGTTCTAACATTCTTCTCGACTTCTCTTGCATTCGTCATGGTCTTCACTGGGGAGATCCTTATCATGTTGTTGATTCATGGACTCATTGGAGATTCTTCTATTGTCTTTGCAAGTTCCCACAAAATTCAAACATTCCTTGATGTTGTAAAATCAATTCAAATTTTTATCTTGTTTGGTGTTTTCTTCAACAAATTGCTTTCTAGTATCTAGAGGAATTCTTTCATGTGATTCTGTCATAGATTATATCGGTCGAAGTCATTCATCCTTCTTTGTGAGTTGCTAAACTGTTGGCATGGCTGGGTGCTTATCACTGAGATGTTTCAAAGACTCCTTTGATGTTTTTAAGGTCAGCTTAAAGTGTTCTTCCATTTCTCTATTCTCTCTTCTTTCACTCTCTTCTCCTCTATTTTCTCTCTCTTCTTTTATTTTTCTTTTCTCTCTTCTCTCTCTCTATTTTCTTTTTCTTTTCTCTTTTCCTTTCCCTCTATTTTCTTTTTCTTTTCTTTTCTTCTTTCTTTCTTTGACTTTTTTACCCTTTTACCTTTCCAACTAGCTGACTATGAATCTTCTTCTATTTTTCAAATCTTTTCTTCAAGACGACCTTTCATATTCAAGACGGATGAACGTCAAATTTCTTCTTCAAAATCCTTTCTTTAGGGTAAACTTCAAATTCTTTCTTCAAAAAAGATGCCTTATTCTTTGAGGGAGATTCCTTCTTCAAGGTAGATGCCTTTGCCATCGTGCTATTTAAGAGAAGTCTTATCGAGCCAAACTACCTGATCCACACAGCTTGCAAATCATGCTAAATTGAGGAGCCTGATCCAGGCATTTTGCACATCGTGCTACTTTGATTGGGCATCATTGAGATTGACTTGCACATCATGCTACTTCCATTGGGTCATATCGAGACTAGCTCACACATCATGCTGCTTCTGTTGGGTTTCATGAAAACTTACATACACAACGTGCTGCTTCTACTAACTCTCATCAAGACTGACTTGCACATCATGCTGCTTCTATTAGGTCTCATCAAGATTGACTTGCACATTGTGCTATTTTCATTGTATCTCCTCGAGACTTACTTACACATCGTGCTGCTTCCGTTGGGTCTCATTGAGACTGACTCGCAAGTCACTTTGATTGGGTCTCATTGAGAATGACTTGCACATTATGCTACTGCTATTACGTCTCTTTGAGGTGTTGAGCCCATTTCCTTTGTGGTTACTCCCAATATTTCATACTGCATTGTGATTCTAATTGGTTACTTCTGGATTGTATACCATTCTTAATTGTGCTTCCTGCAAGTAAACATTTTATGCTTCATGTATGCATGATGTCCATCTTAATTATCTTGTCTAACTATGTGTTGCTTGCTTGGATTAGACAAGTCATCAAGAGAATGCTTGTGTAGAGTGAGGGATCAAATGCCTTTAGGGTCAGGTTGCTGCTTTTTGATGTTGATGATAATGGTGATGATGAGTGAAGACTATCATCACTAGCTATTGTTTTTCCCTATTGTTTTTCCCTTCTACTTCACTTTACAACTTTCAATGCCTCTTCTCGTATTTCAACATGTTGACGGCTTCTTGCAAGACTCTCCAGCCTCTATTGAGGCTTTTAAAGGATGACAACTGGAAGCAACTCGAATGCAACAGCCTTTGCAATATGAAATTCCTTCGATGTGTAAAACTCGACATCCCCTTTGTCAAGGATTGCATGACCTTCTGGGATTCTTATGATCACGTCTTTCATTTCAATAGGTAAGAGCTTTGCCCCTTGTATGAGGAATTCTCTACCATATTTTTTTCTCATCCATCCAATTCTAATGCCATTGACTTATTGCCAACTCTTTTGACTTTCTAATTTCTACCATGAGCATTCACACTAGAAGTAGTAGAGTGACATTGTCTTCTATCATATGTTTGCATGAGATGATCGATAGGAGCACATCTAATTGGCTTCACCTTTTTAAGTTCTTCCTTCTTACGTGTTTTTTATTTGTCTCTCCGGATGTTCTTGGTGGCCTTGATCATTATTCCTCAGATGGGTTGAGGTTTCACAACTATTTCCTTGATTCTGGTTGAGACATTGATTGGATTGGATCATGTTAGGATGGATCCGAGTCAGAAATTGGATGCTAGTTTTCTACTTTTTAGGTATTTTTCTTTTAACCCTAACTTATGCCTAGGTCGCCATTTCAGGTTGTTGACTAAGCGAGTTCTTCTTCTTCTTTTCTTTTTATTTATGGTCTAATTTTTTTCTAAGCCGCCCTTTTGAGTTTTCAACTTAGAGAGCTTGCCCTAACTTTGCCTAAGCCTCCTGTGAATGGGGCTTTCATCTTGCCAGAGTGTTTGCAACCATGACACTGTGTCAAAGCCTCTATCTAGACTTAAGGGAACACAAATGAACCATGAGCATGTATGGAGAAAGGAGTCACAACCCAATTATTCAATTGGGAATGAATGGGGGCAATCCGATCCCTCGCATTCAATGGGTTTCATGTCTGTCTTCAAGTTTCTTTAATATCCTCCGGATTTCGTATTCAATGGGTTTTATGCCCAAATACTATTGCTTTTATTCTTGATTCCTTCTAATCCACTAGGGAAAATCTCTTGATTTATCATGTTTTGACATTCTTCATTCTTGACTTCTCTTGCATTTATCACATTCTTTATTAGAAAAATCATATTGTTCATTATCTAATTCATCGGGGATCTTTCCCTTGTCTTTGTAAATTCCTACAAAATTCAAACATCTCTTGATAATATAAAGTCAATATATATTTTACCTTGTTTGGTGCATTCCTCAACAAACTATTTTCTAGTATCTGGAGGAATTCTTCCATGCGATTCTAGTGATTGATATTACTCTTCTTTCCCTATGAGTTACTAAACTAATGCCATGGTTGGGTGCTTGTCGTCAGCTTTGTTAAAAAAAAAAAAAATCTTTAGTGTCTTAAGGCCAATGCAGAGTCTTTTTTTTTTCTTTTCTCTCTTTTTCTCATTTCTTTCTTCTCTTTTTCTTTATCTCTCTATCTCTCACTTTTTCCCTCTATTCTCTTTCTTTTTTTTTTTGTCTTCTCTCTCTCTTCTTTTTTTTTCTCTCTTTGACCTTTTACCCTTTATCCTTCGAACTATCTAACTATGAATCTTCTTCAAGTCCTTCTAAGTGAACTTCAAATTTCCTCTTCAAAATTCTCTTTGTCGGATAGACTTTGAATTCCTTCTTGATGGTGGAACAAAAAAGATGCCTTTTCAAGGTGAATGCCTTCTTAATGGTAGATGCCTTCCTTAAGGGAGATTCTTTCTTCAAGGTGAACATCCTTCTTCAAATAAGATTCCCTCTTTATTGCTTTTGCACATCGTGCTGCTCAAGAGAATTCTTATTAGGATGGAGCTGTGACTTTGCACACCATGTTGCCTAAGAGAAATCTCATCAAGATGAAGCTGCTTTTGCACATCATACTAGCATCTCATCAAGATTTAACGACCTAATCTTGCACATCATGCTGAACTAAGGAGCCTAATCAAGGTGACTTGCACATCATGCTAACTTAAGAGCCTCATCCAAATTGACTTGCACATCGTGCTACTTCTGTTGGGTCTCGTCAAGATTGATTTGCACATCGTGCTACTTTTGTTGAGTCTCATCGAGACTGACTTGCACATTGTGTTACTTCTGTTGCTATTCCTTTAGATTTTGAGCCCACTTTCTTTACGGTTATCCACAGTATTTCATACTACTTTGTGATTCTACAGAACTTTATCACTTTTGGACTATGCTTCATTCTAGATCATGCTTCCTGCCAAAAAAGGATTTACGATTCATGTATGCATGATGTCTATTTTTCTAACTATATGCCTCTTGCTTGAACTATCCGGGTTGCCTGCAAATCCAATGTCTAGAGTAAGAGGTTGAGCGTCTTCAGGCTCAAGTTGCTACTTCTTCAATTAATGTTGGTGATGATGAGTAAGGACCGTCGCCATCGACTTTCTCATTTTCCTTTCTACCTCTCTTCATACCTTCCAATGTCTCTTCTCGCATTTTCTAATATGTTTGAGGCCTTCTCAAGACCCTCCAGTCCCTTTTGAAGCCTCTAAAGGGTGGTGACTAAAAATGACTTGAATCCATCGATGTCTATCACCTGAAGTTCCTTCCACATATAAAGCTTGATGTCCCTTTTTTAAATGAATGCATGATCTTCTGGAATCCTTATGATCATGTCTTCCGCTTCAATAGGCAAGAGCTTTGCCCCTTATATAAGGAATTCTCTACCATACTTGGTAGTTACTCATCCAGTTCTGAAAGCATCATTCTACCGACTGTCAAGACACCATCAATGTCAGACCTGGCCCACTTCTTCGACTTCCTGATTTCTACCATAGGCATTCATACCAGAAGCGGTAGAGTGACATTATCTTCCATCATGCCTTTGCTTGAGATGATGGATAGGAGCATATCCAATTGGCTTTGCTTTCATCAACTTTTCTTTCTTACATGGTCTCTATTGGTTTGTCCAAATAGTGGTGACTTTTATCTTATGATCATCATTTCTCATATGAGCCTAGGTTTCACAGCAGTTTCCTTGATTCTAGCTGAGACTTGGATTGGACTGGATAGAGTCAAGATTAATCCTTGTCAGAGGTTCGGTGGTAGTCTTTTGCTTCTTCAAGTTTTTCTTCTAACCCTAAATTTTGCCTAAGCTATCGTCTCGAGTTTTTGACTTAACGGGTTCAATCATTTTTCATTTTATTCATTTTTTTATGCTATAATTTTTACCTAAGTCACCCTTTTCGGGTTTTCAACTTAGTGAGCTTGCCCTAACTTTTGCCTACGCTAACCTTTCGAGTTTTCAGCTTAGCGGGCTTGCCTTAATTTTGGCCTAAGCCGCCTTTTCAAGGTTTTCAACTTAGCATGCTTTTATTTATTTTTCTTTTCTTCTTTTTCTTCACATTTGACTACAAGAGAGGTTGTCCATTCTAGCACCATTTCTTACACTTCCTTCAAGATGATTAAGATAATTCTATCTGACATGATTTTCAAAATAGTTAGGGCAATTCTTTGCCCTCTTACTTCATTTCACTCCTCAAGATGAATGGATAATTCCTTACCCCCTATATGAAGAGACTGGTATTATCTAGAGGAATTTCTTCATCTAGCCTTAAAGGCATTATTCCTTCTTCTTTGCAGACATCCATGCAGAGAAAATGACTAACTTCTTCCATATATATTGCTTCTTCACTAAAGTTGATTTCTTTGATACCATTGATGGAGTTGTTGGCATATTTTCTTCTTTTTGACACGTTTTCTGATAGGTGTCTATTTATGTATCATTTTCATATCAATTCATCTATGTTTCTTTGCTATAATCCTTGGTATTTTTATGTTTTTGTGTGGTTTTGATGTTTGTAGGAGTTTTGGGGGAACTTGCACCAAAGTGAAGTAAAACCCTCCATTTTCACCTTTGCTAGTCAACCATCTTCTCGGATTTAATTGTATTGATATACAATGAACCAGATAACATGTTATATACCGTTGGAAAGCTCTCGAAGTCTATTTTCTAGAGAAATTTACGGTTCATAAATCCATTCAGTGTACCGAAAGTTATAATCAAAACAGTGTGAGAAGTGTAGAAATGTAATTCCACAAATCACTGTAGCATGTATAATACGGGACACTGTAGCAGGTTACTGTAGCAGAGTATTTAAACACATTTTAGGGTTTTATTTTCATAACTTGAAGAGGGGAGAACGTGGAGGAGGCTGCATTTTGGATTTCTCTCATCTCTTGGAGTTCTTGAAGGAGATTGAAGGCTTGGAAAGAGGAAGAACTACAAATCCTAAGAGATTTCATCAGATTTGCTAAGTTTATCATTTCCCTTTCATCTTCTGGAATTTTTATGTATTGTATTGTATTTATGACATTTTTGAACATGTGTAACTGAATCTGAATTGGTTGAGGGTGATTTCAAAGCCCTTGATATGGTTTTTGTGAGTTGATTGTGCAAGAAGTTGTTATCCAATTCTCTAATTGAAGTTGCTTGTATTTTCCCATATCTAATGCCTATGATTGCTTGCTGATTGCATTTGGAATGGCCAACTGAATATAATCTGGTTGTTGTCTATTGCTAGAGTAGAAATCTTGATCCGTAATTGTCTTGAATTTCTAATCCTTAGTAGCAAAATTGTGATCAGAGATTGCAATTGGAGAATACAACCTAAGTTAAATAATCCGAGCTTGTGTGTTTATTGCTTAGATCAACCTATCTTTCTTATCGTAATGCATCCATTGAATTAAATTTAGAGAGCTTGTTCTAGGTTGTTTAATGGATAGAGATTAAATAAAGTGCCTATTTTATTTAACAACAAAGTAAGGAAAGATTGGGATAACAGAGCTTGTTGTTATCTACGGTTGATAATTTCAATGGTGTAATTGAATGACAATTCTATGATTAATTCGTAAATCCATATCTTGTGGTAGAGAATAATCCCTTAACCAGATTTCTTTCATTGTGTATTTCTCAATTGATTTAACTTTGCATTGTATTATTCTTCATTTGCTTTCGTTTTGAGTTTAGTTAATCAATCAACAAAACCCCCCATTTATTTTGTTTTCGCTTTCGAATAACAAATTTAATTAGAATCAATCATCGTGGGAACGATATCTTACTCATCACTTTATTACTTGTGCGACTAGTATACTTGCTAGTTTCGAACGCATCAAGTTTTTGGTGCCGTTGCCGGGGATTGATTTTATAATCGATTTGTTATTTTGTTTTTCATTGTTGATTCATATTTTTTTTGTTTTTCTTTTCTGATTGTTTGTGTTTAGGTGACATGGCAGTAAACTTCCAACAATTTAGTAGCCGATTTGAGCCACAACTACATTGGAGAGTAAATGAGGTAAGCACTCCGAACATTGAACAACAACTTTCTGAGCTAACCTCTATTGTGGAAAACATGGCTGTAGGACATATGCAGAAACCTTATGCATTTGGGGTATATTCTACCATGGAGCATCCAATGGACATGTATCCAACTTTACAAGAAGAAGATATGGAACAAGCCAATGCCATAGGTGGATTTTCAGGACAATCAAGGCAATAATGGTATGATCCCTTCTCTAATACTTATAATGCCGGATGGATAGATCACCCCAATTTTAGTTACGGGAATCATCAACCAATCGCCCCAAATGGCATACCAAATTGGCTGCAAGGTTTCAATCAACCTAGAGTGCAGCAACCATTTCAAATGCAACCACCACCAATGCCACATCTAGTACCACAACCAACTTCACAAAACTCAGGTATGTCTCTCCAGGATATTGTTAATGCACTTGCCACTAACACAACGCAATTCCAGCAAGAAACTGGGGCAAGTATCCAAAACCTGATAAATCAAATGGACAATGGGCTACTAGCATGAGCAAATTCGATGGCCAAGACTCAGAAAAATTATCTTCTCAAACGGTGATCAATCCAAGCGAGAATGCTAGTGCGATAACTTTGCGAAGAGCAATTAGATGTCTTGCCAAGAAAATCAGAAATTGATGAAGGAGATGACACCACATCCACAATGAACAAAACATTGATTTCTCAAGTAAATCCTATAACTCCCATTCCTTCATATATTACTCCTCCACCTTTTCCTAGCAGATTGGCAAAATTGAAGAAGGAGGAACAAGAACAAGAAATCCTGGAAGCTTCTCACAAAATCGAGGTAAATATATCACTTTTGGATTCTATCGAGCAAGTACCTCATTATACAAAACGTCTCAAGGAGTTATGCACCAACAAGAGAAATTTAAAAGGGGATGAGAAAGTAAGTATGGGGGAAAATGTTTCAACTGTACTACAAAGAAAAATTCCTCCGAAATGCAATGATCCAGGTACGGTCACCATTCCATGCACCATTGGTAAAACCAAGTTTGAAAGAGCTATGTTAGATTTAGGATCATCTATTAATGTCATGCCATTTATTTATGCTTCTTTAAATCTTGGACCTTTTGCGAAAACTGGTATTACCATTCAGTTTGCTGATCATTTTGATGCATATCCCAAAAGAGTTGTGGAAGATGTGCTTGTGCAGGTGAATCAATTGGTTTTCCCAGTAGACTTCTATGTCCTTAAAATAGAGGATGAGACATCTCCTAATCCAACACCAATTCTTTTAGGGAGACCATTCTCGAAAACTGCTAGAACAAAGATTGATGTTCATGATGGCATTCTCACCATAGAGTTTGATAGCAAGGTTATCTGTTTCAATATTTTTGAGGCAATGAGGTACTGATGCGTTTGAAACTAGCAAGTATACTAGTCGCACAAGTAATAAAGTGATAAGTAAGATATCGTTCCCATGAGGATTGATTCTAATTGAATTTGTTATTTTATAGCAACAATAAATTAAATAAGGGGGGTTTTGTTGAATGATTAACTAAATGAACTAAGAATGCAAATGAAGAATAACAAAACAGAAAGTTAATTTGAGTAAAAATCAATGAGAGAAATCTGGTTAAGGGATCCTTCTCTACCACAAGATATGGATTTGCGAATTAATAATAGAATTGTCATCCAATTACACCATTGAAATTATCAACCGTAGATAACAACAAGCTCTGTTATCCCAATCTTTCCTTACTTTGTTGTTAAATAAAACAGGCTCTTTATTTAATCTCTATCCATTAAACAACCTAGAACAAGCTCTCTAAATTTAATTCAATGGATGCATTACGATAAGAAAGATAGGTTGATCTAAGCAATAAACACACATGCTCGGATTATTTAACTTAGGTTGTATTCTCCAATTGCAATCTCTGATCACAATTTTGCTACTAAGGATTAGAAATTCAAGACAATTACGGATCAAGATTTCTAGTCTAGCAATAGACAACAACCAGATTATATTCAGTTGGCCATTCGAAATACAATCCAGCAAGCAATCATAAGCATTAGATATAGGAAAATACAAGCAACTTCAATTCTTGCACAATCAACTTACAAAAATCATATCAGGGGCTTTGAAATCACCCTCAACCAATTCAGATACAGTTACACATATTTAAGAACGTGATAAATACAATACAACATGGAGACATTCCAGAAAATGAAAGGGAAGGGAAAAACTTAGCAAATTTGATGTAATTCTCTTTGGATTGTAGTTCTTCCTCTTTCCAAGCATCCTTTCTCCTTCAAGAACTCCAAGAGATGAAAGAATTCCAGAGCTTCAGCCTCCACCACGTTCTCCCCCCTTCAAGTCCTGAAAATAAAACCCTAAAATGTGTTTAAATCTGTCTCTTATACACATCTAGATGTGTATAAGAGACAGCTACAGTGACTTGTGGAATTATATTTCTATACATCTCACACTGTTTTGATTAGAACTTTTGGTACACTGAATGGATTTATAACCCGTAAATTTCTCCAGAAAATAGACTTCGAGAGCTTTCCAACGGTATATAACATGTCGTCGGGTTCATTGTATATCAATACAATTCAATCCGAGAAGATGGCTGACTAGCAGAGGTGAAAATGAAGGGTTTTACTCCATTTTTGTGCAAGTTGCTCCAAAACTCCTACAAACATCAAAACCACACAAAAACATAAAAATACCAAGGATATAGCAAAGAAACATGGACGAATTGATATAAAAGTAATACATAAATAGACACCTATCAAATTCCCCCACACTTAGACTTTGCTAGTCCTCGAGCAACTACGACAATATGAAATAAAACTAAACCGAAACAGAATCAACAAAAAATTAAAACACACAAATGCTTCATCTTGCAAATAGGCCTCATAGATTGTACTTAATTATAACCTAAGGAAAACTTCAAAATAATGCACTTGATCAAGAATTTCATTACAAAGATTAGTTTCGCTCTACTTCAATTCCTCAAGTGTGTGTGTGTAGAGCCATTCTCACCTAATAATTTGTGACCCGGATGAGTTTATGCATAAAAATGAATCTTATTTAATAGTGAAGATGTGCGTATAAATGAACTCCATAAGCTTGCTTTTCAAGTCACTCTCCACTAATATAGACAAGCACAACACTAAGGATCAAGTAGGGCTTTATTAAGCTTGTAACGTTTGGCTTGGGTGAGGTGTGATAAAGGATAATAATTTGGCTCAGATCACCCACAAACACATAAATCATTCAAGACTATGTAGAGCTCAACCCTATAACACAACTTTATTTCAATTCACCAGGTTACTCCCCCCAACTTATTTAGAACACTCAAACTTTTTTTTTTTTTTGCAGAAAACAAAAGAAAACTACACCCCCACCCTTTGTTGTTTCATTCTTTTTAAGAACACTTAAGGGTATAGATCTCTTATTCTTCTTCTTTTTTTCTTTTTTTTTTCTTCTTTTTTTTTATTACACTTCCCCTACCCCACACTTAAACAACACATTGTCCTCAATGTGTAAGTACGTGGACGATAAGTACATATTGGCTTTTTTTTCTTTTTTCTTGTTTCTTTTTTTTACAAACACAATAGAACTCACTTGCATTGCTCATGACACATCCCAACCTCCTCTAACTTCCCAAAACCAGAACATAGCTCAGAATTTAATTGTGAATGATCTACATGCTCATAGTTAAGGGATAAACTGTTTGGAACAAATTCATTTTAGGTTAGGAAATCTTTTTGTGAGTTAACAAAGAAAAAGACTTACAGAGGCTCAAAGGGGTAACTAGGGATCAATTTCTGTCAAGGTTGGCTATTAAGGCTCAAACGGTCCAAGATGGCCTAAATCATTTCCCCAATGTTGCACAGCCTAGGATTTCGCCTTAAGTGACCATCAAACAAGTTCTAGAATTCATTGAAATCTGAAGAAACATTTAAATTACATAAACTTTCTCTAAGTGAACAAATAACTCAGTGATAATAGCTCATGCTCAATGTTGCGCAAGGAATCAAAAGCAAAGCGAAAACCAATAAACATTTCAAGCACACAGATCCATGCATCATTTATCATTTTCTAAGAGTTATTCTTAATTCAATCATTATCTTATCATCGACCCACAAAATGCAAGAAAAGAGCTACGTGGCATTGTTACACCTGAGTCAAGATTGTATATTTCAACAATCCTTAGGACCAGTAGCCCGCAGACTTAAGGTTTCCAGCCTATATGCCTTTATTATGAAGAACAAAACAAGAAACAGGACACTTCAAACAACATTAAATAAACAAACTACATATTTATTTAGAGAGAATGCGTTTGAAGAGTTAAGGAAACCCCATATTCTGCCATTCTCAGTTTTTTCCACAATGTTTTTTTTTTCGAATCGAAACTGGTAAGGACAAAAAAACACACAACAACTCTAAATTACACAAAACTAAACTTACTCATAAAATAACAAAGTCCAACAAGCCAACAAACAAAAACAAGTCAGTTAGAATGGGTTTAAAAAGTTTAGAAGTTAGCCTCCTTATTCAGCCATTATGGATTGAAGAGATCCAAAATGCGTTTCAAGAGAACTTGAACTTTTTAAGCCACCACTCTAAAAGCCATGATTAGAAAATATTACCTGGGCGAAAGAAATAACCTGAAGAAAACTCAAAAGAAATGACATGAAAAATCTCAAATAAACACACTAAAAAGAAAGTAAACAAAAACGAAACAAACCAATAGATAGAGATTACAGATGGAGCGTTAAATCCAGTCTACGCCTTTTATTGCCTTCTCCAAACCAATCTATCCGAGCCGTTTGTTGGATCAGGCGAATAGACGAATTCTTGGAGTTTATCAATTAACTCCCCTGCAGTTGAAGCTGTAACCAGGATTTGCCTCGCCGACAGTGAGATGAAGTTTTTTTCTACAGCTTGATAAAGAAATGATAACACACCATCAAAAAAATTATTGACATTTAACAAACCAATGGGTTTCTGATGGATGTTCAGCTATGCCCAAGAGGTGATTTGAAATATCTCCTCTAATGTACCATAACCACCAGGCAAAGCTATAAGTGCATCGGACTTAACAACCATATGTGCAATACGCTCATGCATGCTGGAGACCTGTAACTCTTCCCCGATTGTATTGCCCACGATATCTCGTACAGCTAATGGTTTAGGGATAATGCCGAGAACTTTGCTCCGTCATAGGGATGCAGCTGTCGACACACACCCCATTAACCCACGACTACCCCCTCCATAAATCAAGTGAATACCCCTCGCAGCTAATGTCCTACCAAGATCAAGAGCTGCTGTTGTAAACTCTCCATCTTTACCAAATTGCGATCCACAAAATACGCGTATATTTTGGAATCGTCGAATTGGTGTTTTCTCCATTTCTAAAAGTGCTCTAAACTTGTGCAAGACAATGATGCACGTTAGGTATTATGCGATTCAAGTGCAAGACAGGTTATAAAATGACATTTCAAAATATGCAGCATGGATATATACACACGTACAACTCTCAAATTTGACACATGGGGACATAATTTTGGTGGGGGTTATTCGATGCAGATTTATTGCCCCAAGATTTGAAAAAATGAGATATGCCTTCGGCGAGGTTTGACAAAACCTACACACTTGTCTCCCACGTGAAGCATGAAAAATGGAAATATACTTTCGGTGGGGTTTGACAACACCGCCACACTTGTCTCTCACGTGAAGCATGAAAAGCAGAGATATACTTTCGGCGGAGGTTGACAAAACCTCCACACTTGTCTCCCACGTGTGCTTATGTCATGGGGTAGTCATATGGTTTGTCAAAAGAAAAACTTGAAATTAAAACAAACAAAATCAACAAACAACAACAACACAAAAACAACATTGATAATCAGATCAAACGAAACAAGAAAAAAATAATAAAAATAAAATTCGACAACAACAACACACATTCAAAATATACAAGTAGTTGTGATTGTGGCTCACATCTTCCTCTGGTTTTACGTCTAGTAACGGCTGAAACGCCTTCTATGAGTCAGGATTTGCTTCCCATCCAGTTTTCTTATAAACTGGCAAACAGGGTCGTTTTTAGTCAGATTCCCTAGACTATAACACTGCAATTAATCACGAAATTGTGTCCATAGATTAAGCAATTCACGCTGAACAAGTCCACAAGAATGTGACTCAAGAGTTCATAAAACATTATCCAGCGACTCATTACTCAGGCCGTAAATAAAGAACAGTTTATCTTCTCTATTTCTGGACATAAAACCTAATGAACGACAAGTCTGGTTACAATTCCATCTAGCACATTTATAACATACTTGTAACCTTTTCGCTCTTCGCCTCGTGGCGTAGTAGCTCTTTCCTAGACCAGGCATGTATTTTGCGAGATTAATGTCCGGCTCACCGGACAATCTCACCTTGGCTTCGATAAGCCATGGATATCCGCAGGCACATTTAGGAGCATCAACGCCCAAAGTCTAGTCATCCGTACTTTATAAATTTTAAACACAGCATTTTGAGGAAGTGAAGGGAAATTTTTACGAAGGTTCGATAGAAAGATATCAGCATCCATTGAAGAGAAGAAAAGGAGAGATATTACCGATAATGCGATTGATTTTGTTCTTCTCCCAGATATGCACGTTTCAAACCTTCGAACAATGGCTTCAACTCCCGTTTGAATGTTTCCTCAAGCTGTTGCACAACTGAACTCGAAGCACGGAATAATCAAATTAAACACAAGAAAAGAAACGAAAAGAAAAGAAAATAGAGACACATAAAAGAAATAAAAACACAAGAGCAAACGAAAGTCAAAAACAAACAACAAAGCAAATGAGACAGATGGCAAAGAGAGATAAACCTGATCAATTATAATAGCCCATGAGAGGAATCTCCTCGAAACACAAAAATTGATCATTACTACCTTCTTTTCTTTGTCTCTTTTTATTTATGTTTCAAAAACATTGGGTTGCCTCCCAATAAGCGCTTGGTTTAATGTCCTCAGCCTGACGTTATCTGTCCTCACCCATCAAGATAAGTTGGCTCGTAGAGAGATACCTCATCGATGTCCTGCATCACTGAATTCTTATAGTAAGGCTTCAACCTGTGCCTATTCACCTTAAATACTTTATCCGTTTTTAAGCTCTTGATTTCCACTGCACCATGGGGAAAAACATTAGTAATAACAAAAGGTCCCACCCATCGAGATCGTAACTTACCTGGAAATAACTTGAGGCGAGAATGAAATAAAAGAACTTTCTGTCCCACTTCAAAATTCTTCCTAGATATCATTTTATCATGAAATGCCTTAGTTCTCTCCTTGTAAATTCTAGAATTCTCATAGGCATCATTTCTAAGTTCTTCCAATTCTTTCAGTTGAAGCTTCCTTTGTTCTCTAGCAGCATCCATCTCCATGTTACAAAGCTTTACTGCCCACCATGCTTTGTGTTTGAGCTTTACTGGAAGGTGACATGGCTTATCATAGACTAACCTATACGAAGACATCCCAATAGGTGTCTTGTAAGCAGTTCGGTAGGCCCAAAGTGCATCATTCAATCGTAGGCTCCAATCTTTTCTACTCAGATTCACTGTCTTCTCGAGAATGGACTTGACTTCCCGATTTGAAACTTCAACTTGACCACTAGTTGGTGGATGATAAGCAGTAGACACCTTGTGAGTGATGTTGTATTTCTTGAGCAAGGCTTCAAATGATTTGTTGCAGAAGTGTGTCCCTCTGTCACTAATCATGGCTCTTGGTGTTCCAAATCTCGCAAAAATGTTAGATTTCACAAAATCTGTCCTTTGACAACGGTCACAAGCTTTGCAGAACAGATATGCATCTTTGAGCAATGATGGCCAGTAGAATCGACAATCAAGAACTTTAAGGGCTGTTCTTTTTGGTCCGAAATGACCTCCACATGCATAAGAATGACAGAAGATTAAAATTGAATTAAATTCAGATTAAAAAATGCACCTTCTTATCACTTGGTTAGAACAATGCTTCCATAAGTATGGATCATCCCATATGTAATACTTGGCAATGTTTTTGATCTTGTCTCTTTGAGCTCGAGTCAAGTCATGTGGTAGCTTCTTGGTAACTAAGTAATTAACAATAACTGCATACCAAGGGGCTGCTACATGTAGAGACAGCAATTGTTCATCCGGAAACTTTCTTGTAATGGCAGTACATCCTTGTCATGGACAAGGCGACTGGGATGGTCTGCAACTAAGTTTTCACTTCCCTTCTTATCTTTGATCTCCAAGTCAAATTCCTGTAAAAGGAGTATCCACCTGATAAGCCTTGGTTTGGCATCTTTCTTTGTGAGCAAGTACCTCAAAGCTGCATGATCAGAATAAACGGTTACTTTAGTACCAATCAAATAAGATCGAAACTTTTCTAAAGCAAAAATAACCGCTAGCAGCTCTTTCTCAATGGTAGAATAATTAAGTTGAGCATCATTGTGGGGGTGTAGTTTTCTTTTGTTTTCTACAAAAAAAAAAGATTGAGTGTTCTAAATAAGTTTGGGGGAGTAACCTGGTGAATTGAAATAAGTTGTGTTATAAGGGTTGAGCTCTACATATTCTTGAAAGATTTATGTGTTTGTGGATGATTTGAGCCAAATTATTATCCTTTATCATACATTCACCCAAGCCAAACGTTACAAGCTTAATAAAGTCCTACTTGATCCTTGGTGTTGTGCATGTCTACATTAGTGGAGAATGACTTGAAAAGCAGGCCTATGGAGTTCATTTATACACACATCTTCAATATTAAATATGATTCATTTTTATGCATAAACTCATCCGGGTTACAAGTGATTAGGTGAGAATGGATCTACACACACACACTTGAGGAATTGAAGTGAAGCGAAACTAATATTTGAGATAAAATTGTTGATCAAGTGCATTATTTTGAAGTTTTCCTTGGTTTATAATTAAGTACAATCTTTGAGGCCTATTTGCAAGATGAAGCATTTGTGTGTTTTAATTTTTTGTTGATTCTGTTTTGGTTTAGTTTTATTTCATATTGTCGTAGTTGCTCGAGGACTAGCAAAGTCTAAGTGTGGGGGAATTTGATAAGTGTCTATTTATATATCATTTTTCATATCAATTCGTCCATGTTTCTTTGCTATATTCCTTGGTATTTTTATGTTTTTGTGTGGTTTTGATGTTTGTAGGAGTTTTGGAGCAACTTGCACAAAAATGGAGTAAAACCCTTCATTTTCACCTCTGCTAGTCAACAATCTTCTCGGATTTAATTGTATTGATATACAATGAACCCGATGACATATTATATACCGTTGGAAAGCTCTCGAAGTCTATTTTCTGGAGAAATTTACGGTTTATAAATCCATTCAGTGTACCAAAAGTTGTAATCAAAACAGTGTGAGAAGTATAGAAATGTAATTCCACAAAATCACTGTAGCATGTATAATACGGGACACTGTAGCAGGTTACTGTAGCAGAGTATTTAAACACATTTTAGGGTTTTATTTGAAGAACTTGAAGAGGGGAGAACGTGGAGGAGGCTGCATCTTTGGATTTCTCTCATCTCTTGGAGTTCTTGAAGGAGATTGAAGGCTTGGACAGAGGAAAAACTACAAATCCTAAGAGATTTCATCAGATTTTGCTAACTTTTTCTTTCCCTTTCACATTTTTTGGAATTGCTATGGTATGTAACACTTATGTAATTTGTAATTGTTGTCTCTGAATAGGTGTAACTAAATCTGAACATTGGTTTGAGGTGATTTTCAAGCCCTTGATAGGGTGTTTGTGGTTGATTTGTGCAAGAATTTTATCGTCAAAATTCTCTACTTGAAGTTGCTTGTATGTTCCCATGTTTAATGCTTATGATTGCTTGCTGGATTGTATTTGGGTGGCCAACTGAATATAATCTGGATCTGGTCTATTGCTAGACTAGAAATCTTGATCCGTAATTGTCTTGAATTTCTAATCATTAGTAGCAAAATTGTGATCAGAGATTGCAATTGGAGAATATAACTAAGTTAAATAATCCGAGCTTGTGTGTTTATTGCTTAGATCAACCTGTCTTTCTTTTCGTAATGCATCCATTGACTTAAATTTAGAGAGCTTGTTCTAGGTT
>SNVD02013278.1:0-79097 GCA_013180625.2 Boswellia sacra
CATAGTCACATGTTGTAGATACGCTGTTTTTGGTGAAACTTGAGAGTTGCTGTGTATTTTTCTAAACAAGTTCTCTCGAATGATGTCTCTGGGCTACCTATGATTATTTTCTTTGCTAAGTAGTTTGTCTGATTAATAAATGAAAACATCGCAAGAATGGCGTCTGTTATATAAAAATTTTGGTTGTGTCCACACTTTACATATTTGTATGTTTGGTTTATTTATCATTTTCTCAAACTTTTTGTGTCAAGAAAATGAAACATGGTAGTTGCAAGCTTGAAATTTTTGCCTGCAATTTGCTTATTAAAAGAAAATCTCTCTCCCTCTTCCTGTATTTGTGTGGGTTTGCTTCAAGTCATGGATTTTTCCGCAATGTGCCTATACTAAAAATTGTTTCTTGATCCTCCTGACCCCCAACAGCCTGGGACCTTCCAAATCTTTGATGTAGACAGATTGCTTTCTTTTACCAACTCTTATACGTTGGGAGAAGAAATGATAAGAGGTAATTAAAGATTTCTTTTCCCAGGTTAAATAATTAATTGGTGGTAACTTAAGGAAAAAAATATTTACCCTATCTTTTTATTTGCAGGTTTAGGGGGTCTATGTGCTTCACCTTGGACACCAGACTTGCACCAGAGCATGTACTATGCCTTTGCTTGGAGCATGACCAGAAATATGTTCCATTTCACAACTCATCTTGCAAATACAATTTTTACAAGGTTTTGCAAACTTCATCACCATATTGGGACAACAGTTGTTATTAATTTCATCATTGTAGTTTTCATTTCCTCATATTTTAATTTTCTATTTTTCTCTTCCAAACCATTTAAAGATAAGCGGTGCTGACAAAAAAGTGAATGAACAGAGTTGCTTTGATGGTGTTAAAAGTTCCTCAACAAATTTTATCAATGCAAGTGAATCTAGTATAGGTCTTCATCTTGGTTTAATTGTGGGCTCCATTTTATCTAGTAATTTTTTCAGTGTACTTATTTTGCATCTTTCGATCTTCTTAGGTTCTATTTCATTATATTGTAGTATGAATGGTTTATTTATTTTTTTGCATATCTTACTGCAAGTATTTATCATCACATTTAAATGTTTGTGGTTTTGTTTTCTAGATAATTTATGTGGCTCTGTGATTTCATGATCTAAATGATGGGTAGACTTGTAATTTGTATCCTCACCTGCTCAACAGCAAAATTCATTTCTTGATTTTGTTTGGATGAGAAATGTTATGAATTATAATTGATTGAAACTGGCCAATAAGTGATCTTGACAATGACTTGCTTTGTGTTATGCTAGTGGGAAGATAATAAAATCTAATGAGCATTAGTAGAAATCTAGTTCAAATTCTTTTGATTGAAATTTATATTTCAAAAACATTTGAAGAGAAATAAACAATAAAAAAAATTACTGGCCATCCTTGCCATATTATCACACGGTTCCTCGAAGTTCTTCACCAACATCTAATCCTAACCCAACTTATTCAGGCCCCGTGCGTTCTCTGTGGCTAGCTCCTAGTCTGTGAACACTACCTGAAGTATCTTATGGTTCTAATCCAAGCCATGACATGGGATGTGCAACAGCCCCCGTCGCTCCATCACTTGTACCATCTGCATTATGTAAGTGACTATGCCTGAGTTATATGCATGTGTTGCCTGTTTATTCCTATGCATGCTTTGTTTCATGATCTATGAGTTGCTTTTTCCATATTTTACTGGTATTATGGTATAGACTTTCCAAATTTTACTAGTGTTAAAAATGATTTGGTTTAGAAGTGATCTCATAGAGGCACCTGAGGAGTTTCCAAAGAAGGCTAAATTGTTCTTTGCCTATGCTGTAGATAAGTGGAATGTTGAATTTTATCTATTTTTGTGTGTCTGTATACTGATCATTCCTGCTGATCATGTGTTTCACTGCCAGCATATTGCAAATAATTTTTATAGGTGCTTTAGTCTTTATGTGCAGATAATTTGGTTACATTTGTTGTCATTTTTCCTGGCATCTATACTGATAATATTGAAATCTTTGTATCTTGAGACTTTTATTGATATAGTTTCTTAGTGGCCTTATTTTACATTTAAAAAATCATGGGTATGAATGGTAATTCTTTTTGCTTTATTTCATTGAAGAGAAACTATGTATGAGGATGAAGAGTTTGATCAGCACCAAAGACAACTTGCTGCACTTCTAGTTTCGAAGGTTGGTACTAATTTTTATTTTCATATGTGATTTTTCTAGACAGAACAAGTGTTTACCTTATGGAAATAATCATCTTTAAATGTCAACCTCTCGAGGGTTAGAAGTGATTATAATAACATGTTTTCTTCTTGGATGGAGGTTAAATTACCAAAAGTTTCTCCCTAGTATCATCGCTTCTAATAAAATAGAAATATATCTGAATTCTCATTGTGGTGACCCTAATCTAGATATTCAAATGCCATTTGTTAGGTAACTTCACTCATAAAGCTCATTTTGTGGAAAGTGTCCTTGTTTTCTAATCTTTTTAATTTCATAACTTTGTTAGAATCCATCTTTTTCTTATGCTAAAGATGGATATGATAAAAATTTGGAGGTTTCTTTTTTGGGTTATTTTTGTTGTAGGATAAGTGGATTTTGTGAGATTCTTTCAATAAACTATGTTAAGTGTTAAAATTCGAATCAGTAGAACTTAAAGGACCACTGTTAACATCTATAAATATTTTTTGTTTACATCACATATATGAATTCAAGTAATTGATATGTTAAAACATGACATTTAATGTCTTGTCAACTTTCCGATATGTTCTATACTTGATTCTGCCTATTCTGCTTCCAACAGGTTTTCTATTACTTGGGTGAACTTAATGATTCACTTTCATATGCTCTTGGAGCTGGTTCCTTCTTTGATGTTTCAGAGGATTCCGACTATGTTCATACACTTCTAGGTAAGGATATTAACTGTCAAACTCTATTATGATCAGTGGACAAGGAATGGTGTAGGCTAGGAGCTTGTTAAGTTAGTCAAAATTTCAATTGATTATTAATTATGATTTTCTCTATCATTAAAAGCTTTTTTTATTAACGTTATGTTTTTAACCCCTATCATCAGTTAAGGCTATGGATGAATATGCCAGTATTAAGTCAAAGGCAGCTGAATCAAATGAAGAAGCAGCAAATATTGACCCTAGGTTGGAGGCAATTGTGGAAAGAATGCTTGATACGCATGTAAATCGATACTATTGTAATGTGATGTTTCTTGTAAGTCTTTTAGCTCGCTAAACATTCCTTTTTCATGTAGGTGTATTACGGATGGAAAGTACCAACAAGCAATGGGTATTGCAATTGAATGCCGGAGACTGGATAAACTTGAGGAAGCAATTACTAGGAGTGATAATGTACAAGGGACATTATCTTATTGCTTAATTTATGTTCTTCAAACGCTCTATAAGTGTCTCTTCTCAAGCCTATCATTACTGGTGTATATGGAGGTTGACATAGGTTTAATCTTGCATTTGAAAATCTCTATTCATGGTAAATCTATAAGAAATTGCTCAAAGGTTTGTGCATGAAACATCTGTATCTATTTTAGAACAAAATCCATTAATATAGATTGATTTGCTAGCTTCATGTTGTTCAACCAAATCCAAGGAATAACTGCTCTTTGAAGGCACAAGCCAATTTTCCTGCTTATATTAGAAATTATTGGTTTAAGTTTGCATGTACATGTAAAGATGCTTTGGGGGCTAATTCATGATAGCATTTTTACCCTTTTGAAGTGATGTTAATCAATTGGTCGTCAAACTTTCTTAGATTTAAGTTAGAGATATTCAACAAAGTTTTTCTTTACGGTCATCATGCTTCTCTTAGATTCTGTTTAGCTTGAAGCTGAATCATTGCAACCTTATCTAATGGAAAGATAAATGCCTATAACAGAATTAAGCTGTGTTTGTAACTTCAGGCTCTCTCCGCCTCTATCTTGCTACCTATATCTTCATGCAGTTCATATTTTATTTCAATAATTGTTGGATTGTTTGATTGATTTCTTTAATGAGTATCACATACGCAATATGTATAAGTCTATGAGACTTTTCAAAATTTTTTAAATTTCTTTTGTTTATTGTGCATTATGGCCTGCAGTAGAGCGATTTTCTCTAGCTGGAGCCTTGGTTAGTTTAATTTTTTTCTTTTATCTTCCTCCTATCTTTGGGTTAGCGGGAATGAAGTGTTTCAAAGATTTTGTGATAAGAAGTAGAGTTGAAGGAAAAATGAAATCGGCAAACTTATTAGTAGATGAAGAAAATTGGGCAAGAATGTAATTTTGGGGCAAGATACTTTAGTAAATTAAATATTGAATCTTTAACCTCTGTCATTTTGTGTAATTTTGGATCTTGATGTCTATGTCATACATGCTCCGTCTATATTTAGTAATAGCTTATTATGGTGATCATCTGGATGAACTCACATGCTCTTATCTGAATGCAGGGTATATCTCTAGATTTTTTCTTTACTAGAGTTTGTTGTGGTGGCTTGATCACTCTGCCAGTTCAGGTAAACGTTTGCCTAGTGTCTGATGTTTTGTTTGATCTTTGGGATTTTGACCATAATTACTTGCTTGCTTGTTGATATTTTAGGTAATAGATAACTACTACGACTAGATTTGAAGAAGGCAGCCCTTGCCCGGCTTATTACTGTTCACAGAAGCCTTAAGGTCACCAAATCTGGCATCGAAAAGAGAAAAGCAGGCCATTAAGATTAGTGGTAGGAAGTGAAAGTAGGAGGAAACTTGTAATGCTTTGATCCTTGAAACGGTTTTCTTTTAGTTCTAGAGTTATAAAGACGAGTTTTTTGTTATCTATGTTCAATTTCTTTTATGTAGTGGGAAGACTATCCGCTTCTACTATGCTGAGAAAGGGTAAAATCTAAATTTTGACTTAGATTTGTTTCAGGTTTAATTGGCACTTTATTTTGTTATGTGAAAAATTAAGGAGAAAAGTAAGCTAAAGTAATTAAGGGTATGAATTAATCAAGTTGAGTACTTGAAGAAGAATTAAATTAAGACAACTTGTCTACACGCTTCAGCTATATATCAATGTACCTAGAAATTTTATAGTAAATGTTTTTCATTTTAGATCAAGTTTTTGACAGTGCTAATTTAGTTATTATTTCTTGAATTCAGAGTTACCACTGTAGATGATCAATATCAGATTGGAATTTATACAGTACGTGAAATTCAATATGGTGAGGAGATCACATTCGTGTATAGTCAAGTTGGTTATTTCTCGAATAATAAAGGACTCAGACATGGCTTGACTGAATTTATGCTGAAATCTACCTAGAATAAGAAATAATAGGATAGAAAACTCCTTGAATCTCTTCCAAATAGTTCTTCTATTTGAATTACCAGCAATTTCAAGAAATTCTAGACAAATGATGATAGGATAAGTTTAATTGTATTGATTATTTGGTCATAAGGGAAATTCAAAGGGAAAAAATTTCAGAAGTTAGATATAATTATCTTAGTTATCAATGAGATTCTGAATACGGGTGAATGGTTGATTCTATGCATTTTCTATTTGGTGGAAGCTTTTACTGGTTTGCATCTGTGAAGTTTCTATAGGCGTTATCTTGCTTGCCTTAAAAAGGAAAAGGGATTTGCAAATGTAACAACTAGCGCTAGTGTTTGTGAAGTTTCATTGAATTTCCATTTTTGTTTCTCTTTTCTACATCACAAATCTTATCTGTGAATTCATTGAATTCAATTTCAAGTAGCCTAATTTTTAGTGGCTAATATGCTTTTATATTGAGATAGTGTTCTGTTTGATAGTTCCTTCTGTGTTATGTATCTTATTTGCCCTTTTCCTCGTTACTTAACCCTGTTTCAAATAAACAATTTCATTTGATGGAAGTTGTATTTTTAGATCTGTGGGCTTTTTATACTCGTTGGCTTATATACTTATAATTTGATGCTCATAGTAATGCACATTTTATCTGGCCTTAGGTTGCATTAAAAACTTTAATTGTAATTGATCGTGCTTTGAAGGAAATGGACCCCACATTTCATGAAGAAGTCATCAATTATGGTCGAAGCACGAGCTATATGCTTAACATGGCTCATTTTAAGGATGATTCCAGCCTAAATGGTACTTTATACGATCCGCAACTTATGATTATTTTGTTAGAATTTCAAGTTATCTGTTTATGAATATAATATGTGGTATTCTGCTCAGCATGGGATTATTCCGCTTGGGTGCGTTCTTATGCCTTATTTTTGGAGGAGAGGTTGGAATGTTTTCATGTTTTGAAGTATGATGTTGAGACAGACTGCCCTGTAAGCAATTCATCCTTTAATATGATTATATGAATTGTTGAACAACCATATGTATGCCTAACAATTTCTTTTAGGAAGAGTTAATTGCCCATTCAATTTCAATATGATTATTGACCATTTAAGAAGTTTAATCTGTTTTTATAGGTTAGTTTTTGGTGTGGTCAAAAGAAACAAATAAATTCTAAAGAACTTCCTTTTTTGGGAAAATCTGTTAAACTTGAATGGACAAGAATTTAGTGTCAGATATATTTTAACTCAAACAAACAAGATTTTATTTCAGACAATGAATTTTTCTTAAAGGAGCTACAGTTATTAACCTCTACTCTGCTTTGGAACTAGATTATGTTGATACATTGTCTCTTTGTAAATTGTTTCCCTAATACCTACATGAACGCACATTTGAAGTATGGTTTATGTTGCTGATTGGTTAAAAAGATCCTGTTAGACTTTATCTCCATTGCTCTTTCTAAAACTGGGAATATATTTCTATAGTATCTCTATAAATTTGTTAGAGAAATGCTTTCCTTCGGGAACTTATAGATTCAATTCCTGACACACACCCACATATAAATCAAAAAGAGAAGAACTCCTTATAAATATGATCTTTCATGCAGAGAACCAAGGATATGGACACTGCTGAATTGCTTGAGCATTTACCAGCTTTGCAGCTTCTTCTTTTCTGTGTGCTTGGTTGTCAGGTAATTATTTGAATGATGTCAATTAGGTATAGAAGCTTTTATATTCTACATGATATTGTGTCCTTGTTAGTTGCAAATGATGGTTTTGACTGAACTATGATTGTTGTATCCCTTTTATGGAATAACGGGACATAACACGAGATTTTACAGTATTTTATATTTTTTGGTTTCTTCTTAGTTTTGTATTTGATGGATTACTTTTGTTAAATATTTTTACAGCCGCAAGGGGAAGCAGTTAATAATTTTGTGATTCAGTTGGCTCTTTCACTGGTATGTGAAGTTTAAACATATGGATATTTTTGTGAAATTTGTTAGTTGATACATTTTTTTTTTAATTTCTAGTTAGTCAGTTAACTGATATAGCATGTTGAAAAGGATATTTCAATGCTTAATGGATATCCTTTTGGGCCATGATTACATGATGAAAAGAGCAATTTGGAAGTAAATGGATAGGAACCATTTAAATAGGATAAATCTTTTAGGGAATTTTTTGTGAACAATGTAGAAACTATTATTGTCAAGTTTTTGGAGTACTCCTCTTACGTATATATTGCTCAAGTTGAATGTGGCTCTTTACTATCCATGTTTTATTACTAATAGATTTGGTAGAATTTAATTCTGTTTATTCAAAAAGATTTTATTTATTTATGCTAAAAAGTAGCATAAGAAGCAAGAAAGTTGAAGTTGGTTATGGTGGTGGGGCTATGACTCGAGCACTGTGAAGTCGCATGATTGTTAACTACTAGATAGTGGGTTCATATGGTCTGCGGGATTTGGACAGGAACACGAAGCCCAAATGTTGATACTATGAGTGCATTTTATGTGTCTAGTGCTTCCCGTCACAAAGCAAATGTGGTAAGCTTTGAAATTAGTGAACTGACTGGATGCTTAGTTGCATAGATTTATGTCTATTTTTGAAACCTTGACTTTTAATCTAGTTGTGCCTGTAATTTTGCAGTTTTCTCTTGTGGTAGGAATATGTTGGTTTCTTAACTCTAATGTGTTAAATATTGTAATAATCATCATTCTTTCAAGTTTGTGTGGTGTCTATACAATCCTTTGTGATTGATTTATTATACAACTAAATGAACTTGTCACTGATGGATGTTGGGTGTTTTTACAGGATGCCGAAATGTTGATACCATGAGTGCGTTTTATGTGTCGGGTGCTTCCTGTCACAAAGCAAATGTGGTAAGCTTTGAACTTAGTGAACTGACTGGATGCTTATTAATTCTGAAAATTAATGAAAATATCTGAATACTAATGAATACGTGCTTTGTTAGTTTTTAATTCCTTGTTTGTTTTCTGGAATTTGATGGATTCTTGCTGCATGCTACTTGGAAATGGTAATATTTGGCCGTGTTTGGGTCAAAACAAAGTTTTGCAAGGTTTGGTACTGCTTCATTGTATTTTATTTACTTTTTCCAGAATTGAGATGGAGACTTTGGCTGCTGGAAATATGTTAAGACTGGCTGAAGAACAAAAGGTTTATTTATTTATTCATTTTTTCAATCTTGAGCTGATCAGCATTTAATGTATGGTTGGTTACTTATATATGCATCACTTTTAGGTGTTTTCAATTTAATTTGTGACTAAATTGTCAATGGCAAAGAGAAAGAGAGGAACTGCTCAAAATAATAATCAACCTACAAAAAACACTTGATGCCAAACAAACACTGGAATTAGAGATAGAGCAAAAGAGGGGTAGATATGGAGGTCCAGAAAAATATGGATGCAATTATGCAAGATATAAAGGAGAAGGAAGAAGAAATGGAGCATATTAAAAAACTTAATCAAGTTCTTATTCTCAAGGAGCGCAAAAGCAATGATGAATTGTAGGAAGCTCGCAAGGAGCTAATGCATGTAAGTTATTCTCTGCATGTTTTCAACCAAGAATTGAAGTTACCTTCCCTTTAAAGACTTCAATATTGAGATGAATTTTGCGAAGCTACGAAGTAATTTTTGTTCATCATGCTTGAATCCTCATATGGTGTGTCTTGTATCTGTATACTTTTAGGTTACTTACTCACAAATATGATTGCTTGGCTATGACTTTGAATTTGTTAGGTATATAGTTGGAATTGCATTATCGTCAATCTTGATTTATTAATATGGAAATGCATGCATGATTTTGGTTCTATTTTGTTGTTCAGATTTTGAAGGAGGTGACTATGTATTCTATCATTGGTGTGAAGAGAATGGGAGAGCTTGACCATAAACCATTCCTTACTGTTCTAAAGACAAAATTTGTTGGTGTAGAAGTAGAGGAGAAAGCAATTGAACTGTCTTCTGTATGGGAGGATTATCTAAGGGATCCTAGTTGGCATCCTTTTAAAAAAATCATGGATATGGAAGGAAATTGTGAGGTATGCAACCGCCTTCTGTTTTTTATCTTAAGCTATGCATCTCTCATTTCTATTATGTAAAAAACAAAGAAGAAAATACTTTTTTTGTGATAATATCCATTATATTATAAAAAATTATTGGTTGAGAAAATATACTTATACATTTTAAAAGGGATTTATTGCAAGGGGTGCAAATCCTTAGGAGATTTCTGGCACTTTCATCAGTTTTAGTTTGGCCATTCACTTGATGTCAATTAATTTAATGTGCATGGTTGTGGACTACAATGATGGTTCTATCCACTCAAATATTCCTATGTCAAGATGGTCTTAGGTTCTCTTAGCTCATTTAAGTAATTTGTTGTTCTTTATTTTTTTTTATGTCCCTCCCTAAGTGGTTCACAAATTATATCTTTAATACCTTCTTTTTACAATTTTGAGTAACATTTGTGTTATTCCATTTTTTTGCTATTCACTATACTGATGTTTTTAATCTATGTGTCATGGAGCATTAATAGTTATTAATGATGTTGTTGCTGTTAGTTCAATTGGATATATATATAGTTTCAATTTAATTCTTTTTCTGTTGCGTTTGAATTATGAGTGTGGTTGTTTTTATTGGCTGAGATGCAGGAGCAACGGGTGAAAACGAGTGAAAAGTGCAGCTGCTGTTTAAGATCTGCAAGTGTCTTTATATGCTTCAGTTGTTCTTTTTCTGATACTATTTAATTTGCTTGTTGACATGTCTACTATTATGATTGTTATAAGGAACTATTTATATATCCCTTTAATTAAACACTCACACAGATCATTTATTTTAATAGTGTATAATAAATCTAGAAGAGATATTTGTGTGTTGTATATGCCAAATTGGAGTATTGACAGAATCGCATAGGGTAAAAAAATCGGTGTGATTGTAATACGCCAAATATTGTAAATCTAAAAAAATTTACTGTTTCAAACAAAATTTTTCGGTCAAAAGCGCCAAATATAATAAAGATTAAAAATATATTTGTCAGATCGAAATGACAAATATGATCAAATTTAAAAATCATATTTATTGGTAAAAAAAGGTCAAATTTTATGAAATTTAAAAAATTTAGCCGTTAACAAGCCATATTTATCGGGCAAAAAGCGATAAATATGATACAATTTAAAAAATTTAACCTATGAAACCTAACAAATTTGTCAAAAAAAGTGACAAATATGTGACATCTCTACAGTCCAAAATACGCCAAATATTGTAAATATAAAAATTTACTATTTCAAACAATATTTATCCTTGAAAGCGCCAAATATAATAAAGATTAACAAAATATTTGTCAGTTCGAAGTGACAAATATAATCAATTTTAAAAAAGTTACCGTTGTAAAATCATATTTACCTGTAAAAAAGCGTCAAATATGGTAAAATTTAAAAAATTTAACCGTTAGCAATCCATATGTATCGGTCATAAAGCGATAAATATAGTACAATTTAAAAAATTTGACCGTTGGAACCAACCAAATTTGTCAAAAAAGTGACAAATATGTGATTTCTTCTACAGTATATATTCAGTTATACTTGGCGTTTTTATGTGACAAATATTATTTATACTATATTTGACGTTTTGACCGACCGCCAAATATTGTCAAATATACCATATTTGGCGGTGCCATTGGTGTCGTTTTTTTGACCGTCAAATATTGTCATATTTGACGGGCAAAGACCACCAAATATGGATTTTTTTCTTGTAGTGTATATGATTAAAAGTTGAAATAGCAAAGAACAAAAGATAATGCATCAATATGACCAAAGTTGAAGGTAACTAAGAACAAAAGATAATGCATCAATATGACCAAAAATTGGGGGTAGTTGAATTATTATAATCCAAAGACCATAGCTGCATAAAGCACTGATGATGAGTTTGTTTTGAATAGTATGCCTTATATGGTCCATGAAGACAACTATATAAAGCATAATTTTCATCAACTTTACCAAGAAAAAAAAAATCAAAGCTTTAAGCCTAGATAAAGGACTGTATAAGTTCCTTTACAAAAAAATAAAGCAATCCCTATACAATAATATGCAAAATATTCCCTACACAATAACTTGACTAAAGGTTGCACTTCATAATGTAACAAAACCTACCAAAAACATCTACCAAATTAAGTTGTCTTCAACATGATTCCTTTTTTTTTTTTTTAACCCTTCATTGTGATTGTATGATTAGTTAGATAAAATTAGCAAGAGACTTTGAAATATTAAATTTAACATACACTCAACTTATTGCAAATCATTACTTGTCCCTCATCTAGTAATTCTATTAGCCCCCTCTGACTGTTAAGATGTTGGAGTAGGTAAGATCGCGACATCTTATGATGATTGTGGTCGCTGAGAAAGTGGTGGAAGAGCCTGAAATGATGTTATAGGTTGCTAAGATTATGTACTAGGAAGTGAAGCTAATGTAGGCTAAGATGAATTGCAAGGCTTAAACATCATGGAAAAAAAGGAATGAAGAACAAAAGAGTTAGTAAATTTGTATAATCACAAACTCATATATAATAACAATTGAAATTAATAGGTTATGACCTTTTTGTTTGTGGCTATGGCAGATTTGCCACTCCTCCTATTGTAATTGTACCCACCACATTTTTTACACCTTATTGTAAACAACTTACTAGCAAAAAGGTCTTCACTAGAGCCCTTCTCCTTGCTTTCTATGGCCTCTTTGCCTTTGTTCTCTTCTTTGGTGCTTCCAGTTCGTTGCAAGGCACCTCTGGCCATTCACTCTAATATGATATGGGCCTTATCTACTGATTGTTTGCAGCAATGTATCTATCTCTCAACAACATCTAGTCCACAAACTGATGGACATCTACCCTCCTCTCATTTGCACATGCAATTGCACGGACACAGGGTATTCCATAAATTTGGAAAAACCACTTGAGCAATATCTTTCATTTAGCCTAACAATATAAGTTCTTCCTTTAAATACTACCTCAAACTCGAGACCACCACACCATATGACCTCTATCAACCTACTCATCTTTCCTTTATGACTAATAAAAGCCCTAATATTCGGTCTATGTCAGTATGCCACCTTATAAATTCTGTAAACCTGTAGACAGGAAAAAGAAAATGAATTAGCACATATTTAAATAACTTTAAAAGTACCAAAATTGTAATTGCACTTACTTGCTTTGCATCCTTTTCATGACCTTTTTTTTATGTTTTCCATCATGCTTAGATAAGTTTGACTTTGATGACAGTTGATCCATGAGTTGAATGACACTATTTTGTTGTTGTTCACATGATCGACCTTTACTCTTTTATCAAAGGCATGTTTGCTCTAACTTATAGGGGGAATGTTTGCCAACCAGTCATATGCAGTAGCATCCATATTTTTAATCTCTAATATGGTAGATTGGAAGTAATTCACATTCACTACTTTGCAAGCCCTCCAAAATAATCCTTGTAGAGCTGATCCTGTGTTTTCTTTCTTGAAATTGTCATACAGGTGTTTACCACAATACTTATGAGATACGTATGACCATTGCTGACTTAAAGTATTAATAACCCATTTTTGCCTATATAAAGGTCATTGGAAGCCCATATCCATCTATCCCTCCTATGTGTTCATTAAAAATATTAAAGGAACCAATTCCATGTTGAGTTGCACTCAACTTCACAAACTTCTAAAACTAGGGGAAACATAGCATTATTTGCGTCTATGCGCATAGCAATTAGTAACACCCTTCCCATAGTCCTTTAAGGTGGCAACCATTTGTTAGCCCTAAGGCTATATGATAATTTTGATGATAACAATACACATTGATTCATTGAGATTTACTAATATATTTATTTATGTGCAAGAATAAGATTATTGAAATAATTATAAAATCAAGAAGGGGTTTATTAAAATGAAGTGTTGAAGCTTAGGAGAAGACTACATGTTAAAGGCACCAAAGTTTAAGTACAAGGTTTGATTCAAGGAATGTGATATATGAGCAATGTTCTATCAATTGGTCATATATTTCTCTACAAATGTCCAAATAATGATTCTTGAGCCTTTGGAAAACTTACTCAATTTATAACATTTCATATGTTTTAAAGAAATTCAAATTTAAGTGCAAGATCGTCCAAATCATCATGCAAAGTGAAAGACAAATGGAAGCAGCTGACATGAGCACCGAATACTCTTTTGGACATATCTGAGCTAGAAAAATCAAAATGACTTGATTCTTGCGGCATTAGAAAGATACTTAATGAGGAACATTTCATATGTTTTGAAAAAATTCAAATTTCAAATGGAAGGCCGACATAATTGACATGCAATTCGGTGGACTGACACAGAGAAGAAAAATCAACTCACATGAGCACCGAATGGTGTTTTGGCCATATCTTAAGATAGAGATATCCAAATGCTTTGATTCTTAATGTTTTAGAAAGCTTATTCAAATATGAATATCTTTTATGTTTTGAAGAAATTCAAATTTCAAACGGAAGGCTGACAGAATTATCATTCAAGTCAGTGGACTGACACATGGAAGAAAAATCAAGTCACATGAGCACCGAATGGTGTTTTGGCCATATCTTGAGCTACAGATATCCAAATGACTTGGTTCTTGATGCGTTGGAAAGTTTATTCAAATGTGCAGATCTTTTATGTTTTACAGATTTTCAAATTTCAAACGGAACATTGACAAAAATGGCAGACAAGATTACGGTTTTTATGGTGGGCAGAAAATTTGGAGATGGTGTCTTCACTTGATTAAGTTCATCTCATTTGCCTATAAAAGGAGCCATTCTCCCATGCATTCAATAAGTGCAAGAGAAGCATTTTATCAAGCAAAAAGCAAGAGAAATATCAAGTCTAGAGAGCTTTTATATTCTTTATCTACTCTTTGAAGAGAGTTGTACTTTTGTTGTAAAAATTATCCTTGTTCTTGTATTGTGGTGAGAGTGAGATATTCTTGTAAAGGATAAAAAGTTATCCTTGAGAGAACTTTTTCCTTGGTGAGGTTGTTCATCAAGAAGAACTCTTGGTGTGGTGTTATCAAGGGTTGAAGGAAAAAGTCTTGGTGAGGTTGTTCATCAAGCAAGTTGTAAAGATTTTTACAACTTAGTGGAAAGCTTAGCTCGTGGAGCTAGGAGCCAGTGGACGTAGGCAAGGTTTGCCGAACCACGTAAATTGAGTTTGCACTCTCTCTATCCCTATACTCTTAACATTTACTTGCACTTGAGATTATTTATTATTGCTATTCTCTTGATTGCTTCTTAGATAACTTCTATTTTCATCTTCTTCACTTCTATTCTCAAAAGAAAAAGTGAAATAATTTTTATCTTTCAAGAAAAGTTTTATAAATTCGTTTTGATAAATAAAACCCAATTCACCCCCCCTCTGGGGTTGTCATACCTGGGTCACAAGTGGATCAGAGCAAGGTTGCTCATTTTTTTAAATCTTAACCGATTTTGAGCTATTGGCAACTTAAGGCGTTCATATGTTGAGGGGCTTTCATTTCTAGACCTCCATCTTTAATGGAAGTGATTACTCTTATTGGAAAACTAGAATGAGTATTTTCTTGAAATATTTTGATTATGATTTGTGGTCTATTGTTTTGGAAGGACCTTTTGTTCCTACCAAAATTGAAAATGGGGAATGCATGCTTAAAGAACCTAAAGCGTTTAGTGAAGATGATAAAAAGAAATTGAGTTTGAATGCTAAAGCTATGAATGTGTTATATTGTGCTCTAGATAGAAATGAGTTAATAGAATATCTACTTGTTCTACGGCACAAGAAATATGGCACACACTTGAAGTAACTCATGAAGGAACTAGTCAAGTTAAAGAATCCAAAATTAGTATGCTAGTTCATAGTTATGAGCTTTTAAGATGAAATCGGATGAATCAATTTCTGAAATGTTTACTAGATTTACGGATATTATTAATAGTTTGAAATCTCTTGGTAAATCTTATTCTAATGTTGAAATGGTGAGAAAGATTCTTAGGTGTCTACCAAAATCTTGGGAACCAAAGGTGACGGCAATTCAAGAAGCAAAGGACCTTACCAAACTACCATTAGAAGAACTTATGGGTTCTCTCATGACTCATGAAATCACCTTGAAGGAGAACGAAGAAGATTTCAAGAAAAAGAAAAATATCGCTTTCAAATCTTCAACAAAAGAAGATGATGAGTCCAACGATGAAGGAGATGATGAAGATCTTGCATTCATCACAAGAAAGCTAAAAAGGATGATTAGAAGAAAACCAAGGATTCAAGAAGAACTCTAGAAGGGAGTACAAAGGGCAAAGCTCAAAGCAAGATAAGAAAAATGATCAAGTCATTTGCTATGAGTGCAAGAAACGGGACATGTAAAGATGGATTGTCCTTACTTCAAGAGTCAAAACAAGAAATCCAAAGCAATGAAAGCCACAAATTGGGATGATAGTGAAGCTAGCTCCAACGAAGAAGAAGATTGCGAAGTGGCAAACATGGGCTTCATGGCTTTAAGTGACGATGAGGGTAAGTATTCAAAACTATGATCCTAAGCTTTCATATGATGAATTACTTGAAGCATTCCAAAATTTACATGTGCAAGTTGATAAACAAAATTCAAAAATCAATGCTTTCAAAAAGAAGTCAAAATTCATGTTATCTCAATTAGAAGAGTTGGTGGAAATAAATGAAGCTTTAGAAAATGAAAATGAAATTTTAAAGCAAAAAGATTTTGAAAGTTTGGAAAGTCAAATGCATTTTTTAAAAACTGAAAATGAGATTTTAAAACAAAAGGATTTGATAAATTAGAGAAAGAAAATGTTAATTTGAAAAAGGAAAATAATGACTTAAGAAATATTGTTGATAGTTTTACAAAAAGCACAAAAATTTTGAATTCTATGTTACAAAACCAAAGGTGTGTTTTTGATAAAAGAGGTTTAGGATATAAAACTCATAAAAATCAAAAGTATTTTAAAAATTATTTTGCTCATGCATCTTTTAGGAATAATCCTAATAATTCATGTACTTATTGTGGAAGAAAAGGACACAATATGCATTCTTGCTCCATTAAAAGAAATCCTAATTTGAAACAAATATGGGTTCCAAAAAGTATCATAACTAACCCCCAAGGACCCAAGAACTTTTGGGTACCAAAAGGTTACTCCTTGAATGTTGATTGTAGAGACAAAGGAGTGGCAAACACAAGTGGTACTTAGATAGTGGATGCTCAAGGCATATGACCGGAGATGCCTCCAAATTTTCAAGATTAATCATGAAGAAAGGAGGATATGTGACCTTCGGTGATAATGCCAAAGGAAGTGTAATCGGACATGGTGATATGGGTAACCCTTCTTCACCTATTATTAAAGATGTTTTGCTTGTTTATGGTTTAAAACATGATTTGATTAGCATTAGTCAATTGTGTGATAAGGGATATTTTGTTACTTTTGAGCCCAATAGATGTGTGATTAAGGATGTTAGTAACAATAAGACATTATTTGTTGGTAATAGATGTGGTAATATTTATACAATTGATATTGATGCTAATGATCATGTAAAAAATTGTTTCATTGTTAATGATGATGCTTGGTTATGGCATAGAAGGTTAGGTCATGCTAGCATGGACACAATTTCAAAAATTTCTAAAAATGATTTAGTTGATGGTCTTCAAAAAATAAAATTTGAAAAGGATAAGATTTGTGATGCTTGTCAATTTGGAAAACAAGTGAGAACTTCTTTTAAACAAAAGAAATTTATTTCAACAAATAAACCTCTACAATTACGTCATTTGGATTTATTTGGACCATCAAGAACTCAAAGTCTTGGTGGAAAGTATTATGTTTTTGTTATTGTGGAGATTATTCAAGATTCACTTGGGTGTTATTCTTGAAAACTAAAAATGAGGCCATACAAGCTTTTTCAAAATTTACAAAAAAAGAGTCCAAAATCAAAAAGGGCATTTATTGTATCCCATTAGAGGTGATAATGGTGGGTGTGAAGGAGGGACAATGTGCATTGAAAAATCTATTGTGATGAAAATGGTTTTGAGCATAATTTTTTTTTTTTTTTTTTTTTCCTCACCTAGAAATCCACAACAAAATGGTGTTGTTGAGAGGAAAAATAGGACTATCCAAGAAATGGCTAGGACCATGTTACTTGAAAATAATTTGCCAAAATATTTTTGGGCGAAGCCATTAATACCGCATGCTTTATAATCAATAGAGTCCATATTAGAGCTTTAATAAAGAAAACTCCTTATGAACTTTGGAAAGGAAGAAAACCAAAAATTGGATTTTTTAAAGTTTTTGGATGTAAATGTTTTATTTTAAACACTAAGGATAACCTTGGAAAATTTGATGCAAAGCCGATGTTGGAATTTTTGTTGGCTACTCCAACCATAGTAAAGCATATAGAGTTTTTAACAAAAAGACTCTTACTATTGAAGAATCTATGCATGTTGAATTTGATGCAACTAATGTTATCTCTTCAAAGATTTAGATGATGATATTGTGAAGTAGAAAGGCAAATCAAGAATCAAGGCTGATGAAAAGAAGTCAGATGATTACAACTTCAACAAGAAAAAGCTGAGAAAAGTAAATGATTCTTCTCAAAGAAATTAACCAAAGGAATTGAGGTATGCCAAAAGCTCACCCCTAAAGATATTATTATTGGTGAACCATCAAAGGTATGAGAACTAGATCTTCTTTTAGAAACTTTTGTAACATTTTGCATTTGTCTCTCAATTTGAACCAAAAAACTTTTAAAGAAGAAGCCGAAAATGACGAAAGTTGGATTTTGCTATGCAAGAAAGAATTGAATCAATTTGAGAGAAATCAAGTTTGGAAATTAGTCCCAAGACCCAAAAATCATTTTATTATAGGCACTAAATGGATTTTTAGAAATAAAGTAGATGAAAATGGCACCATTATTAGAAACAAAGCTAGACTTATTGCTCAATGATACAATCAAGAAGAAGGTATTGATTATGAGGAAACCTTTGCACCGGTTGCTAGATTAGAATCCATTAGAATGTTGTGTGCATTTGCATGTTATAAAAATTTTACATTATACCAAATGGTTGTCAAAAGTGCATTTTTAAATGGTTACATTATGGAGGAAGTATATGTAGAGCAACCTCTTAGTTTTCAAAATCATGATTTTCCAAACCATGTTTTCAAACTCAAAAAGCCACTTTATGGCTTGAAACAAGCACCAAGAGCATGGTATGATAGATTGAGCAAATTTCTCATTGATAATGTTTTCGAAATAAAAAAAGTTGATACTACTCTTTTTGTTAAAACAAAAAATGATGATTTATTAATTGTTCAAATCTATGTTGATGATATTATATTTGTGCTACTAATATTTCTATGTGTGAAGAATTTTCCAAGTGTATGCAACAAGAATTTGAAATGAGCTTAATGGGAGAATTAAATTTCTTCCTTGGACTTCAAATCAAGCAATCAATAGATGGGATCTTCATTAATCAAGCTAAATACACAAGAGATTTTCTCAAGAAGTTTGGCATGGATAATTCAAGGACATATAACACACCTATGGGTACATAAACCAAGCTTGACAAAGATGAGAAAGGAAAAGATGTTGAGGTAACAAAATATCGAGGTATGATTGGCTCTCTTTTGTATTTAACTGCTAGTAGACCTGATATTATGTTTAGTGTGTGTATGTGTGCTAGATTTCAATCTTGTCCAAAGGAATTTCACCTTAAAGCTGTCAAAAGGATATTTAGATATCTTCTTGGAACCATAAATCTAGGTCTTTGGTATCCTAAGTGTGATAATTTTGATCTAATTAGTTATTCGGATGCGCACTTTGCTGGAAGTCTTCTTGATAGAAAGAGCACTAGTGGCTCTTGCCATTTTCTAGGACATGCATTAGTATCATGGTTTAGTAGAAAACAAAATTCTGTTGCATTATCAACCGCGGAAGCCGAGTATATTGCAGTCGGAAGTTGTTGTGCACAAGCTCTTTGGATGAAACAAATTTTAAAAGATTATGGTGTGGTATTTGATCATATTCCCATCAAATGTGACAATACAAGTGCCATCAACATTTCAAAAAATCCAATACAACACTCTAGGACTAAGCATATAGAGATTAGACAGCATTTTATTAGAGATCATGTGCAAAAAGGTAATATTTCTTTAGAATTTGTTCCCACCGAGAAACAATTAGCCGATATATTTACTAAACCCCTTAGTCAAGATAGATTTAGCATAATTAGAAGAGAATTAGGCATGTTGGATATGTCTTAATTTTGCTTTAATATGATAATCTTTGAATGATAGCATATGTTAAGGGGGAGTAGTTAATTTGATTACATTTTTTGATGATAACAAAAGGGGGAGAAATAGTTGGATTGCTTATATTCATAACAAGTGCCATTCTTTTGCTTATTGTTGATTTTATTTTCATTCTTGATTTTAGATTATATTTTAAAGCAATCAATGGTTTGTCATCATCAAAAAGGGGGAGATTGTTAGCCCTAAGGCTACATGATAATTTTGATGATAACAATACACATTGATTAATTGAGATGTACTAACATGTTTATTTATGTGCAAGAGTAAGATCATTGAAATAATTTTAAAATCAAGAAGAGGCTTATTAAAATGAAGTGTTGAAGCTAAGGAGAAGACTACATGTTAAAGGCACCAAAGTTAAGAACAAGGTTTGATTCAAGGAATGTGACACATGAGTAATGTTTAATCAATTAGTCATATATTTCTCTACAAATGTCTAAATAATGTGATTCTTGAGCATTTGGAAAGCTTACTCAATTTATAACATTTCATGTGTTTTAAATAAATTCAAATTTCAAGTGTGCAAGATGTCCAAATCACATGCACGTTGAAAGACAAAATGGGAAGCGCTGACATGAGCACCCCGAATACTCCTTTGGACATATCTGGAGCTAGAAAAAATCAAAATAACTGCGATTCTTGCGGCATTAGAAAGAGCTTAATCGGGCACATTTCATATGTGTTTGAAGAAATTCAATTCAAATGAAGACATAATAATGACATGCAATCGGTGGACTGACACAGAGAAGAAAAATCAACTCACATAAGACAACGAATGGTGTTTTGGCATATCTTAGATAGAGATATCCAATTGCTTTGATTCTTAATGTTTTGGAAATCTTATTCAAATATAAAGATCTTTTATGTTTTGAAGAAATTCAAAATTCAAATGGAAAGCTGACAGAATTATCATTCAAGTCAGTGGACAGACACATGGAAGAAAAATCAAGTCACTTGAGCACCAAATGGTGTTTTGGCCATATCTTGAGCTACAGATATCCAAATGACTTGGTTCTTGATGCGTTGGAAAGCTTATTCAAATGTGCAGATCTTTTATGTTTTACATATTTTCAAAATTCAAACGAAACATTGACAAAAATGGCAGACAAGATTACGGTTTTTATGGTGGGCAGAAAATTTAGAGATGGTGTCTTCACTTGATTAAGTTCATCTCATTTGCCTATAAAAGGAGCCATTCTCCTATGCATTCAACAAGTGCAAGAGAAGCATTTTATCAAGCAAAAAAGCCAAGAGAAATATCAAGTTTATAGAGCTTTTATATTCTTTATCTACTCTTTGAAGAGAGTTGTACTTTTGTTGTAAAAACTTTTCTTTGTTCTTATATTGTGTGAGAGTGAGATCTTCTGTAAAGGATAAAAGATATCCTTGAGAGAACTCTTTCCTTGGTGAGGTTGTTCATCAAGAAGAACTCTTGGTGTGGTGTTATCAAGAGTTGAAGGAAAAAAAGTCTTGGTGAAGTTGTTCATCAAGCAAGTTGTAAAGTATTCTACAACTTAATGGAAAGCCTAGCTTGTGGAGGAGCTAGGAGCCCGTGGACGTAGGCAAGGTTTGCCGAACCACGTAAATTGAGTTTGCACTCTCTCTATCCCTATACTATTTACATTTACTTGCACTTGAGATTATTTATTATTGCTATTCTCTTGATTGCATCTTAAACAACTTCTATTTTCATCTTCTTCACTTCTATTCTCAAAAGAAAAAGTGAAATAATTTTTATCTTTCAAGAAAAGTTTTATAAATTCGTTTTAATAAATAAAACCCAATTCACCCCCCCTCTAGGGTTGTCATACCTGGGTCAACAACCATTCTACTGATGATTGCCCAACTTTGCCTGCCTTTAGGGAATGTCTCCATGAAGAAGCCAATGCCTTAAACACTTTCAAAAGGCCAAATCACAATCCATATTCACAAACCTATAATCCTGGTTGGAGAAATCATCCAAATTTTAGCTGGAAAAATGACAATCATGCACAATCTTCACAAGTCCCTTTTCAAACACGACAAAATTTTCAAAATTCTCATGATCATGCATATGCTCCTCATCCTAGGAATGACTTTGAAGAAACATTGCATTCATTCATTACAAAGCAAGAGACTTTCAATAGTCAAACTACTCAAACACTAGCAAATTTGTCAGAAAATCTTGCAAAATTTGCATCTACATTAGCATCCAAGAGAAGGAAAATCCTTCCAAACATTGCAAAACCCCAAAGGATCAATTAAACTCAAATGAGGGACGTTCAAATAACATTATTTTGACCAAGCAAGTCAGTCATGGAACCTTCGCAATGAAGGTGTTGAAAAACCATATTCATAAAACCGTGTGAGAAAGAAGGAAGAATCGATTCTCTAAAGGGCAGGAGGGTGCTGAACCAACACCTAGCGAAGAGGAAACCAAATCCTCATCTGTGCCTCCATTTCCTCAAGCATTAGCCACACAAAAGAAGCCAACTCACAATTCTGAAATCTTTAAAATTTTCAAACAGGTAAGGTCAACATTCCCTTACTTGATGTGATCAAACAGGTACCTTCTTATGCAAAATTTTTGAAAGACTTGTGCACTGTGAAAAGAAAACTGAATGTGAAAAAGAAGGCCTTTCTAGCTGAGCAAGTAAGTGCTATCCTTCAAAATAATAATACAGTGAAATATAAGGATCCAGGTTGTCCTACAATTTCATGTGTTATTAGAGACCATAAAATTTAACAAGCTTTACTTGATCTTGGTGCTAGTGTGAATTTGCTTCCATACTCGGTTTGTCAAAAACTCAATCTAGGTGAGTTAAAACCGACTTCTGTGACTCTTTTGCTTGCTGATAGATCAATTAAAGTACCAAGAGGAGTAGTAGAAGATGTATTAGTTCAAGTCAATAAAATTCATTTACCCAGTGGATTTTATCGTCTTGGACACACAACCAGTGGAAGTAAGCAATTCAATTCTTGTTAATTTAGGGCGTCCATTTCTAGCTACCTCTAATGCTTTGATTAATTGCAGGAATAGAGTCATGAAGCTATCATTTGGGAACATGACATTGAAACTTAATGTTTTCAATATGTGCAAACAACCAAATGAAGAAGAAGATGAAATTGATGAGGCCAATGTAATTGAATCTATTCTGGAAGATCACATCCAAAAAGGGAGTTCTTCTGACCCTTTGGAAACTTGTTTAGTGAATTCGTTAGAATCAAGTATGGAACTAGAACATGATCTTTCTAATATGTGTTCCTTACTGGATTGTGCACAGGTATTGGAAAAAGGCTCAAAATCAAGATTTGAAGAATTGGGACAAATGAATGAAAGCAAGGAAGATGAAGCTCCCAAGCTAGAATTGAAGCCCTTACCTGAAGGACTGAAATATGCATATCTTGGGGAGAATCAGACATATACGGTGGTAATTTCTTCATCCCTCACATGCGAGCAACAAGGTAAGTTGATAGAAGTGCTTAAAAGGCATAAAAATGCAATTGGGTGGACTTTAAAAGATATAAAAGGCGTTAACCCTTTAATTTGCACACATAGAATACATTTAGAGGAAAATGCCAAAACATCTCAACAACCTCAAAGGAGATTAAATCCACACATGAAAGAGGTCATTAGGGCTGAAGTTCTCAAACTACTTGATATGGGAATTATCTATCATATTTTTGATAGTAAGTGGGTAAGCCCTACACAAGTAGTACCTAAAAAAATCTGGCATTACAGTTGTTAAAAATGAAAAGGAGGAATCATTGCCAACTCGTGTCTCGTCTAGTTGGAGGATGTGCATTGATTATAGAAAATTAAATGCTGTCACTAGAAAAGACCATTTTCCCCTACCCTTCCTTGACCAAATTCTTGAAAGAGTAGCAGGAAACCCCTACTATTGCTTTCTTGATGGATACTCAGGCTACTATCAAATTCCCATTGCACTTGAAGACCAAGAAAAGACCACATTCACGTGCCCCTTTGGCACCTTTGCATTTAGGAGAATGCCTTTTGGACTTTGTAATGCTCCAGCTACTTTTCAAAGATGCATGCTAAGCAATTTTAGTGACATGGTCGAGCATTGTTTAGAAGTTTTCATGGATGATTTAACTGTCTTTGGAAACTCTTTTTATAATTGTCTTGGAAACTTAGAAAAAGTCTTAAAAAGGTGTGTAGAAAAAGGTCTTATTTTGAATTGGGAAAAATGTCATTATATGGTCACTTCGGGAATTGTCTTAGGCCATGTGGTGTCTTCTAAGGGAATTGAAGTGGATAAAGCAAAAGTGGAATTAATTTCCCATTTGCCTCCACCAAAAACAGTTAAAGAGGTTCGTTCATTCTTAGGGCATGCTGGATTTTATAGGAGGTTCATAAGAAATTTCAGTGCTATATCTAAACCTCTTTGTAACCTCTTAATAAAAGATACTTCCTTTGAATGGACTCAAGAATGTCAAAATGCCTTTGATACACTAATTGGACTTTTAACAACTGCTCCAATTATGCAATCTCCTGATTGGTCCTTGCCTTTGAATTGATGTGTGATGCAAGTGACTATACCGTTGGTGCTGTCCTAGGACAAAGAAAAGAAGGTAAGCCTTATGTAATATACTATGCAAGTAGGACTTTAAATGATGCACAAATGAATTACACAACAACTGAGAAAGAACTACTTGCAGTAGTATTTGAATTGGACAAATTTCGATCTTATTTAATTGGCTCTCCAACAATTGTTTACACTGACCATGCAGCTGTGAGATATTTAATGACTAAACAGGATGCAAAACCTAGATTGATACGGTGGATCTTATTGCTCCAAGAATTCAACATCACAATAAAGGATAAGAAAGGAGCCGAAAATGTCGTTGCAGATCATCTTTCAAGATTAACGACAGAGACATTAATTGAAACTTCACCTTCAATGATTCTTTTCCTGCGGTAATTCGGATTGCATATGCATGACATGTAATTTTCTATCTTTCTGTTGCTACTTGTACATTGGTGCCAAACATTGTAAATTTTCTGCGACCAGGGAAAAATGCCAACCTCATTGGAATGCTCAAGGACAAAAAGAAATTAACCGAGTGAAAAAATTTTATCGGGAGGACCCATATTGTTGCAAAATATTGTCTCAGGACCAACTAATGAGAAGATGGAAGTACCCGACAATGAAGGAAGTAGCTGTCATTAACTTTGTCCTTTGAAGCATGTGGAGGACATCCTTTTAATCTAGAAAAACAGCTGCTAAGATCGTACAATGTGGATTTTATTGGCCCACCTTATTTAAAGATGCACATGCATTTTGCAAAAAGTGTGAAAATTGTCAAAAATTGGGATCTATTTCAAAAAGAAACATGATGCCGTTGAATCCCATTCTTATCGTTGAAATCTTTGACTGTTGGGGTATTGATTTTATGGGACCCTTTCCACCGTCATTTGGTTTTGTGTACATCCTTGTTGCAGTAGACTATGTTTCAAAATGGGTCGAGGCAATTCCATGTCGAAACAATGATCACAAAACAGTTGTCAAATTCTTGAAGGAGAATATCTTAAGTAGATTTGGAATTCCTCGAGCCATTATTAGTGATGGGGGTACACATTTTTGTAACAAACCATTTGAAACTTTAATGAAGAAATATGGAATAACCCATAAAATTTCTACACCTTATCACCCACAAACAAGTGGACAAGTTGAATTAGCTAATAGGGAGATAAAACAGATCTTAGAAAAAACGGTTAACCCAAATCGTAAAGATTGGTCTTTAAGACTTAATGATGCACTCTGGGCTTACCGAAATGCTTTCAAAACATCATTGGGAATGTCTCCTTATAGATTAGTTTATGGAAAACCTTGTCACTTGCCAGTGGAAATTGAACATAAAGCTTAATGGGCCATTAAAACATTTAACACAAACTTGAATGATGCTTGCAAGTTACGAAAACTCCAACTGAGTGAACTTGAAGAAATCAGGAATGAGGCTTATGAAAATTCTAAAATCTACAAAGAAAAAAATGAAGGTTTTTCATGACAAATTTATTGTTAGAAAATCTTTTGAACCTTTACAAAAAGTTCTTTTGTATGATTCAAGATTGCACTTATTTCCTGGTAAACTTCGATCACGTTGGACTGGGCCTTTCATTGTTAAAAATGTTTTCCCTTATGGAGCAGTTGAAATTGAGAACCCAAAGAATGGTAATGTGTTTAAAGTTAATGGACAACGGTTAAAACCATTCTTTCAAAATTTTGCCCAAAACGAAGAGTCCATTGCTTTAATCGATCCTTTTTAAGGATTGATTTTTCCCAGTCAAGTGGCGGATACGGTACTCCGTGACTATTAAAGTCGGTTTTTCAGTTCCCTAAAAACTGTTGCTTGCATCCATTTTCTTTTCTTCTCTCTCATTTTCTTCACATGGATACCAATCTCTCAAAATTGCACAAACATTTTCCCTCTCTTCCTCAAAATGATTTGCTTAAAATTTATACAGCTCGTGCAGAAAGTCTAAGGTTGTTGATGCGTAAGGGTATTCCTGCTGATTTAAGATGGTTAATTGAAGCCAAGGTTCGATTCTCTTGTGAGTTTTCAGATAATCTTGTTTCCCATATGCCAGGTTTGGGAAAAAGCTCTTATGCCAAAAAGCGACGAGCGAAAAGGTTACAAGTTTGTCCCAGATGTGCAAGATGGACTTGTAACCAGCGTTGCCGCTCCTTGGGATATTTGTCTAACAATCGAGAGGATAAACTACAGTTCATCAAGAATGGACTGAGTAAGGAGTCTTTGGATGATATGCGAACGACTCTTGAGACGCATTCTTGTGGACTTGTGCAGCGTGAAATTTTTAATTTGTGGACACAATTCCGAGATGAGCACGAACGCTATAGTCTTGGGAATCTGACTCAAAACGACCCTCTTTGCCAGTTTATAAGAAAACTGGATGGGAAGCATATCCCCAACTCATAGAAGGTGTTTAAGCCGTTTCTGGACGTAAAACCAGAGGAAGATGTGAGCCACAGTCACAAATACCTGTACATATGCATGTGTGCCATCATTTTTGAATTTTAATACCTCATAGCTGTCATTTTTGAATTTGTATCTTTTGTTTGACTTATGGTGTCTTATTTCATCATCTTTTGACCTTTTTTTTCATTATTGTCAACTTTTTCAACAAACAATCGAGCTACCTAGATAGATATCATCATTAACATACCTTTTTGCACTCCATAAATACCACATGTCTTGTTCTCTTCTTCACACATAGTTAGAGAGTCACATAGACATGGAGGGAACTTCAAAACGTCGAATCCAAAGGATATGTGTATTCTGTGGATCTCGACCAGGTAAAAGTGAAGAGTTCGTAGAAGTAGCGAATTATCTTGGTAGGCTACTGGCTGAAAGAAAGATTCATGTGGTTTATGGGGGAGGTAGCCTCGGGTTAATGGGTTGCGTATCAACAGCTGCACATGTAGGAGGTAGTCAAGTGTTAGGAGTTATTCCTAAAGCTTTGGCTGTAGAAAGCATTGTTGGAAAACGGTTGGGAAGGAGTTACAGGTCTCCTCTATGCATGAACGCATGGCACATATGCTCATCAATTCAGATGCCTTTATTGCTTTACCAGGTGGCTTTGGCACTCTTGAAGAAATTTTTCAAATTGCCTCTTGGGCCCAACTGAATCTCCATCAAAAACCCATAGGTTTGTTGAATGTCAAAAATTTCTTTGATCCTTTGATAAGTTTTGTTGATGCAGCTGTGGAACAGAATTTTATCCCTCATTCAGCGAGAAAGATCCTTATTTTTGCCACTTCTGCTGGTGAGCTACTTGACAAATTACAAGAAGTTGAGTATGAACCTGACCCAGCTAGTACTCAAATTAATTGGGCAGGAGGGCAAAACAAAAAGTGCAAATTGGATTTGAATCTCCGTTTGTAATTTTTTTTCTTCTTGTCCTTTATTTTATTTTATTTTACTTTTAGCATGTTATTTTATGAGTCTTTCAGGTCATCTCTCTTGAATAACAGAAGCTTCAGATAATGTCTCCTATACTTTATCTCTCTACATTTAAACATTGAGGACAATGTTTCATTTGGTTGGGGGGGAAGGATAGTAGACATAAGTGTGTCTTGAAATTTTACTTTTTCTTGAAAAAAAAAAAAAGAAAGCGAGTTAGTAATTAGATTCAGAGTGCGGTGTAAGGAGTTCAAATCCTCTTGAGACGCATTCTGGGTCAGGAATGGCAGAGTAGGGAGGACCAGTTTGAACTCTTGAAACCCATTCTAACCAATTTGTCATTTTATTCTTGCATTTTGAAGACTATTTGATATTATTTAGTCTTGATTTTTGAATTTTATAACAAGGAGGTCTTATTCATTTCACTTTGAATCATTCAAATCTATGAACTCTCTCAACCTTATCATTTAATAAATTGAGTGCTTATGTGCTCATTAAGCAAGTATCTATGAATCTTTCTTCACACACACACATACCTTGATGTATGATTGTGGGTGGCGAAATGAAATATTGCAATATTTGAGTTCTTTTGTTTTGTTTAGGAAAACAACAAAAGGAAGGGGAAAGTTAAAAAAAAATGAAAAAAATGAAAAATAAAAAAAAAGAAAAAAAAGAAAGAAAAAAAGAAAAGAAAGAAAGAGAAAAAAGAAAAAAGAAAGAAAGTAATGGTGGATAAGTTTGGTCTTGTAGCCTCCTTAATTCGAGCAATTAAGCCCGAGGGGTGCCTCAATACCTAATACCCTAAGACCAACTGGTTTGGGAGCTATTGGCCCAAAGCTCGCTACATGGATTAAGGAGAAAGCTTAATGGGATTGAACCTTGCACTATCCACAAGTTTCTAAGCAAAAATAAAGTATCGGCAACCCGAGTCGTTAAGCTCGTAGGGGTGTCTTAACACCTAATGCCCTAAGGCCAACTGGTCTGGGAGTCATTAGCCTAAGGCTCGCTACATGGGTTAAAGATGCATTCTTTCAAAAAAAAAAAAAAGAGAAAAAAAAAGAAAAAAATGTATAAAATGAATGAATATCCCCTACCTAAGGTTGTTAGCCTTAACAAATACTAGAACCGATATGGCTTATTTCTAATAAGCCCCATAGTCATGTGTCAACTGAGCACAAAAGAAGGTTTGTGGATATCTTGACTGAAGGGTACATGAGTCATATAAAAAAAAAAAATCAGTTGAGAGTTTGTTTATTTGGATAAAATCAAGGAGAGTGCAATAATGACCACCTTGGATGTAAAATTCTATAAATCACTTCTAAATAATAACGCTTTAATTGCTAGGGACTAGCAATAAGCTAGTTGGGGGGTGTGATGAACACTTAAATATGCATGTTTAATAAGAGTTTAGTTCATCATATTGCATTAATAGTGTCATTAAATTCCTCAACTTAAGCATATTTGTAGCATTTGCATCTTTGGAATTAATTTCTCTTAATTTTGGTTTTGTTACAGGTTCGGTAAAATGGGCATAACTCTCTATTTATAGATCAGAATGGTGCAATTCTTAATGTTTTGGAAAGCTGATTCAATTGTCTACAAGATTGCATTTCACAAGCATCATCAAATTCGGGCTCTTAGTGGACCAAAATTGGGCTTGAAGTGAACCCATCTACAGTCTCGGCCCAGTCTGACCAGGCCTCAGTATTTGGACTGTATCTCTCAAAATACGTATCCAAATTGTGCAAATCAATATGTTCTAGAAAGCTGAGAGAAATATCTACAACTTTCATGAAGACATGTGATTAAAATTCACAACATTTCAATGTCAAAATTGATGGTCAAAGTCGGTGCCTAATGATCCCAATTGTCAAAGATATTTACAACTAATATTTGACAATTATGCCCTTGTAATTTGACAAGTTTGCCCCTGGATGTATCTATAAATAGAGGTGCCTTGTGACCCATTAGGGCATCTTGGCCTTGGCTGGAACATTTTGGCTTTGGCTAGGATCTTGTATTGTGTTTTGTGGTTTTATGTTATTAATGAATTTCCTTTTTCTTGCATTTTATTTTCTTTCTATTATAATGTTCTTCTAATTTCTCTTTTGCTAAGGTGAAAGGGTGAAACCCTTGATATGAGAATAAGGATTCTCTAACCCTTAATATATGCTTAATAATCTTAATCTTATAATGTTTATTCAATATGATTTATATTTAATTTCTTAATCAATCTTGACACCACTCGTAAAGTGGAGGTCTTGATCCATTGTCGACAATCCTTGGCACATCAAATGCTTGGATCCTTTCTAGATGATGTATGGTTCTTCCTTACCGACACGAATCTAGTTAGGAACCTTGATTTGTTGTAGACATATGGTGATTGGCACATTGGATGCTTGAACCCATTTACAAGAAGTGGTATAAATATTGGTAATGAAACAAATATAATTCATATAACTAAAATGGGTTAATTATCCTTATTCGAAATATCAAGGGCGGATCCCCTAACCTTAGCTTTCATTATTATTGTGTTAATTTCTTTTACTTGCGTATTTTAATCATTCTCATCTATTGTTGATATTATCTTGTCATATCTTCGAATCATCCATATCACATTTGCTTAACTTATAATTTGTAGCGCTAAAATCTCCTTCCTCGTGGATCGACCCCGGTCTCACCGGGTTTATTACTTCGACACTCCTATACTTGGGAGACAATCCTTTTTCGGATGTGTCAAGTCCTTATCAATAATCATCATGTAGGGGGCTACTTTGCAAGAATTGAATAAGAAGGTGTTTCTAGAAATCTGGATAGGAGCCATTTTCTATATTATAGTTGAGAGAGAATGGCAGATTTTAGAGGTGAAGATAATGGGCCTGTGAGTCCTGAGTTTTAAGAAGGCAGGGACCCACTTAGCTTCTTCATGATAAGCTTCATTTTGTTTCTTTCAAGCTAAATTACTATTATCTATTTTTTAATTTCCTCTTCTATTAAAAAGAACCCACTTTAACTTTACTATATTAATTGCTCTATAACGGATGTACTCTTTTTTTTTTTATCTCTGTTGACAGTTTTAAATTAGAATGATGAAATTTATAATTCGAATAATTTAACTATCTATTTCAATCTAATTTCTAATAGCGGTTTAGAAAGTTCTAGAGTTGGTTAGTATTTTAGTTATCGAATCATTTATTATCTATCATATTTGTTAATTCGAACTTATTTATTTATTCATTTTACTCAACATTTAAATTTTATTTGCTTCTATTTTTTGAAAGTAACTTTGTTTTCAATATGCCTATTTGTAAGGTTTTGTTCCTGAGGCTTAACTAGTTACTGCAGAAGAGGTTGTGTATGTTGATGATTCAGGGCCACCACCATCATCAACGTCAACATCAGCTTGTGATTAATTTTCCCTGGCTACTTGTATTTGTTTTCATAGTAAAGGGGTTATACTTTGGAGATTATGTATCAAATGATGGATTTAGCTTGGTATCGTTATTTGCTTTGTAGGTCTACTTCATATTTTATTGGTGTCATGTTTCAAGTTTTATACAGTTTAATTATGTCTACACTTCTTGTGGACCAACTGTGTTATCTACTTACCTTAATTTTGGTGGAGTGTTTTTAACTTTATTTTTATGTGGTAGCTTTTGAATTTTGATGAAGTGTTTTTAACTTTATTTTTATGTGTTAGCTTTCAAATTTTGATGGAGTGTTTTTAACTTTGTTGATCTAGGCATATATATCATTATTTAACAAATAGTGATTATGGAATGTTTAATTTTACGGACAAATTAGAATGGAGAAGTCTTGTGTCATATGTATGTATTATACATGGATTTAGGATGTATGTGTGTAAATATGTTATATATGTTTTTGTGTGTGTGAATGTGGTCAAAATTTGACACTAGTGTTCTTGTGCTTATAAAATGACTAGTTGGTGAAGATGAGTTGCTTGCACTTAGATTGGGAAAGTTAACTCTAGGCCTTGTGGCAAAAGTAAATCTTTTTCCATGGTATGATTCATGTCATCTTTAATATTGTCTTTTCTATGATATTATTATGTTTTCAACTCGCCCCTTATGATCAAAGTTTCCCCTAATTTTTTAGGTACTTTAGTGTAATTAGTAAAGCTAGTGGATATTATCTATAACATTTGTAAAAAAAAACCAAAGTATAAAAAAATAAAAAAAGCGCTTTTTATTATATAAATACCTATTATAAACCAAAGGAGGCAGCAATCTACACTGCATGTGCAACGAGCCACATGGCAGTCCAAAACTGATCTTTGTAAAATAAATTAAATGAGTTGCAATGGAAAAGATTCAAACTTGGTCCACATCGAACCATGAGACAATGTAATGCAAGACACCACTAGGCCAAAGCCACTTTATGATTATAGGTACAATATACAAATATATCACCTCTTTAAATAAATTCAATGAGTTGTAAAGAAATGCAATATAAAAGATTTGAACCTGTTCCCTATAGTAAACCATAAAAGTAATGCTAGATATATAACCAAGTTGTACAACCTAACTCATACAACCTGACATGGCACAAATTCACTAGGTGGGTAAAAAAGAAAAATGAATTAACTAATTTTTAATAAATAAAATAAGACCCACACTTCCAATGAATTTATACCATGTTAAGTTATATGAGTTAGGTTGTACAACTTGATTGTATACCTAGTATTATTGAAACCATAAACCATCCATGATAAGAAGACGCCGTTAGGCTGCAACCCACTTTGCACCAAAAGCTACATGCTATAATGGAGAGAAAAGAATAAGAATTAAAAAAAAAAAATTACACAACCCAAGTTATTGGAAAACCCAGCCTTGCCCGGGGTACCTCGGCCCTGACCTTGGAAAAAAAAATTCGGGTAATTTTTCGGGATGGGGGTTTGCAATTGATGGCCGGGGTCGGGGGCCACCGGCCTCGGGTTTTGCCATCCCTCGTCTCTATAATGCTGAAATTTCAGTTTCTTTGCATGATATTAGTTTTAGCAAAATTATTTGAGATACCTAGAGGTCTCATAAAATTATAAAATTAGTCAGATTTATTTGTATTTATGTCTAGTTTAAATCTGAAATTTTTTTATGATTTTAGGAACTCGTAATGAATTGTCATATATTGTTGAATGAAATGAGGTCAACCCTAAATATTGTAAGGCAGAGTTGTTGTATATGAAAACTTTAATTATCTGAGGTACTTATCAAATTTAGAATACTATGAAACAGTACATGGTGTTAGATACATATTCCTAAGAGGTTTGTGTAAAATCTTAGATAATTTAGATGAGTAAATTATTTATAAAAAATAAAGAACCTACATTTGGGGAAAATGAGGTTTTTTTTAAAAAAAAAATTGGTGTGTGATGACCAAATACATGTAATATGATAGTTTTATAGTATTATTCCATTGCATGCATGAATTTGTTGGTTTTTTTTTTGGAAATGATACGATAACTAATTATTATGTTTTCATGATTTATTTTCTCTTTTTTTATTTTTTTATTTTATGTGATTTTTATACTTTTTTATGCATATGGCAGTAGATATGGTACAATCATAAATTGATCTACTCTTGATTTTTCATATAAGGAGTATTTTGGTAAAAAAAAGGATATTAATTAAATAAAAAGGTCATTTTTAAATATAATACTTATCAAAGGTATACCGGTTATTTCACTATCCAAAGTTTATTGTATTATACACATGCATTTTTTTAAATAATCAGAAGGGTAAAAAACTAATTAAAATCCTACTATTTAGTCAATTGATAGAATCTATTATCGGAGGGCTTATTTGATGAATTTTGTAAATTATTAGGTATTTACTGATTAAATTTTCAACAGTTACATCTAAGTGATTTTTTTGTGAAAAGGTAGGGGTAATATCTGATAGAACAACATTGCACTTACAACTCATTTACATCTGACTCTCGTAACCTGAGTTAGCAAAATCCTACTAAATATTTAAATATTATTTTTCATTTTTATTTTTTATAGTAAATTTTTGTCAAATCATATTGTAAGGAGTTAGTTATAGATATAGTATTACTTTATCACATATTAACTTATTTACTATTTAAATCAATTATTTTTAGAGATAAATGTTCGTTAAAAATGTGAAAAAAAAAATCACTTTTAAACAATAGTCGCTCACCTTTCCTGCTTTCGCTTTCCTGTGTGTGATTACTCTATAAAGTTGACGGTGACAATTTTCGACGACAATCCGATGATTACATAAGCAAGTGGCCCTTGACAATATAGGCATCCAAATGATAATCTCTTTATGATCTACATGGCTGTTTATATTTTTTTTGAAAAATAAATCGTTATTTCATTGTTGGAAGCACAAAAAGATAACGGCTTCGAACCGTTCTCGACTTCCAACAACCAATAGACCCTTTTTTTGACAAAACTAATCTAGTAGGCTTATTGATCTTGAAAAGTTGATCGTTATAGTACTGGTGGTATTGCCAAAGGCGTAATATCAGTGTGGACAACGGCAGAGGATATAGTGGCTCCAGCAACCAAATTTTCAAAAAAATTTTTATTTTTGTTTTCATTTTAAATAAAATAATTAAGTGATATAATGTTATTTACATGCATTTGAATTTCAAATTTTAACTCTTTTATATGTATTTTAAATTGGTTATTATATATGATATGAAATTATTGTATAAATGAAACCATTAATATTAGATAATTTATTTAGTGTGTACGTGTATTATGCATTTATTTATTTGATTTTTTCAGAATAGTTAATTAAATTTCTCTTATATGCATTGGTTAATAAAATTAAAAAAATAAAAGTTTAATACGATCAATTAATTAAGAAATAATTAAAACATATAACCATTGATTATCTTAATTCATAACGAACAAAAAACAAATATATTGCACTTCCCATTATAAGGCTAAATTAGTCAAATACAAAATAACATGTCGTCTCATCACTCTTTTAAGGATGCATCGCGAAGGAAAACCAAACATGTTTTTAAATTGCATAAATTAAGATCTTAAGATTCAAATCTGAGAAAGTGCTAGGGTGGGGACATTTGTACCCATAAAAATGATTTGAACACCCAAAATTTCAATATATCTATCAATAACATTCAAGAAATAAATTCTCACATGATATATTCTTCTTAATACCAAAATTATCCTTCCAAACTAGTTTAAATTATCTCAAACAAAATGAATACAAAATGTCTTATTGGTTATTACCGTCCGAGAATGACACGACCTGCCCTTAACTACACAGGCGAATAATTCCTAAAACTGTGGACTATTGGCTGTTTCTTAATTCTTGTCTTTCTTATGGAACAAATTTAAAATAATTCTCATTACATCCACAAATGAAATTTAAAATAAAACAATTTAACTATTACAACCTTACATATCCTTGCACCATCACGTGGTTGAGCCTCCACACTTCCTAACTAGGTCACATTTTGCTTTCACCCTGGAGGGAGAAATTTTAAAAACAAAGAAAAATAAAAGCAAAGATGTGAGTATAAAACTCAGTGAGTGGGGATAAAAAATTGTATTTGTAAATAAATCCAAAAGAAATGATATTGTTATAAAATAAATATTTGCTTTATAAAAAAATAGTCTTTATAATCTATAACTTTCATATCATCTAAAATGTCATAAAACTTTAAAATAAATAACTATTGAATGATTAAATTCATCAAAATACTAGTTATAGTTAAAACAATTAAATAATCCTCTTTAATCGTATAATACGATGCTCTTGATGATCATGCTAAAATCATTGCTTCAGTTATTTACTATGCAAAACATAATTTTCTTAAAAATCTTCTTTCAAAAGAAACTCTTCTGAATCATGCTTCTTTTTCAAACTAACTCATATAAACATATTCAAAACTCTTTTCATTATGCTAAACAAGTACCCTTGGAACTGTCTCATCCTGCCTGGCGAGATCTAACATCGCATAGGCAGAGCTATCTATACCTGGCGAGATCTAACATCGCGCAGGCCTACTATCTGGTCATACGCATGCGTAGAGCTGCCCCCAAAGGGCTAATGCGCCCAGATCACACGGCCCAAAGCCTCTATGTGTGTCTGAACGGGCCCCAAAGGCCTCTATCTGTATAATTTTCTGTCTGAAATCTGCTGTCTCACTGTCTAAGTGAGCTGGGTACTAGCTTAGTATAATATAATTAAACTTTCTTATTTTTGCTGAAACTGATTTCTTTTCAAAATATACTTCATATACTAAACTATTGCTTCTCAAACAGATTTATTAAAATCTGTAAAAACTTATGTAAACTGAAACTAATAATATATGAATCCTTGAAAATCCATGATAAATATTTAAAAGAGTAATTGTAAATACTTTAAGAGATCATTGAAATCAAATTACTACAAAGAAATGATCGTAATTATTCTGCTTTTACACTTTCTATAAAATGGTAAAATATGCATCTATAATAATATAGAAAACAATTCATATATAAAATATGAATCTTTCTTTCAAAGCGCTATATCTTTGTTCAAAAATAATTTTTAAAAACTAAAATTTATGTCTACAACCATTTTGAAAATTAGCTTTGAAATATCTTAATAATTAAAAGTAAGTATAACAAATGGGTCTATCTACCCTCAAGAAATACTATAGAAACTAACTTGAATTCTTCTAAATTCGCTAAAATTCTCGGTAATTCTATAAAATGCTAAATAAATATAACTAAGTAAATACTAAAACATATTTCTAATTATCCAGAAAATAAATCTTCTACTCTTTCTAAAACTTTCTAAAGTATCCATAAAGATAACATTCAGAAAAATCGTTATAACCTATAAAATAGAATACTTTTCCACTCACTATAAACTATCTCAAAATCTAATACTTTCTATATAACATTCTACATAACATCCTTTCCTATAATTATACTTCAAAGTTTAACTAATTTCCCTAATATTTCAATTCAGAATTTCAAGATTTCTAAATTCTTAAATATCATGCTTTAACTGCAATCTTTATGACTATCCTAAAATTTTCAGAATCTGCATTTAGGTCCCTGTAAATTCTGGAATAGTTTTCTACCTTTACAATTCAGCCCATACTGTTGGGCAGTTTTAGAATTTGGCATTATCACCCCTACAGAATTAAATTCTAATTTCCAAAACTTTTTCTCAACATGTGTATTTATTTAAAGAAAATAACTAAATACTTTAATTTTCTATACGAATTCATTTGATTATAAATGTCTATTTTCTAATCATGAAAAAAAAAAACTTTCTACTTTCCCTTAACACATAACATACACTCATTCTACAATCTTCACTTTAAATTTATTTTTCTCTTGTACTCAAACTAATCGAAACAACACTTACTATATATTCAAAAACTAATCTATTAGCACCACACATAACCATCATTCTATCCAAAATCTAATACTTTACACACACTTTTTTTTTTACAAAGTACATAAATCATTATCATCTATTCTAAAAACCTTATAACTCAATTAATTAAACTAATAACTTAAATCATATGAAAAACCATAAATTTAATACACTTTAATACAATATGAAATTCTCAAAACATAATCCACTCACTGATTTGATTGCACAACTCAATTAGCTCGGATTTGATTCCAAAATCAACGTTCCATCTAGTTGGCCACATCCTTCAACAAAGAATTAATCCTTCATTATCCTAATATCATAAAAGAGCTCATCACATCATATTCAATTAGTAATCAACTTGAATATTTAAAATTCTCAATATCCAACTTCATATCTTAATCCAATCAATCCTAATTAATTCTATTTCCAAACTTCTTAAACAAGCAGTTCTTGTTCTCTGATTTTTAATAAATAATTGACTTATCAGAATGGTCTAAAATTTTATACAGACCTTCTACACATACATAAATAATGATATATAAAATTTCATAGCATTCTATGCTCATTAGATACCTCAAATCCTTCATTTTTCCAGATACACAAATTCTGTAAATTCATTTTCAGAACTGACCTCTCCCTATTCCAAAATATATGATAAATTGTAATAAATTCGTAAAATCACAAAACTCTCCAGATTTAAACTAGACATATACACAAACTCGTATCCCCAATTTCATAATTTTTGAAGACCTCTAGATACCTCAAATCACTTACCCAAAACTGATTTTCTGCAGAAAAATTGAATTTCCAATAGTGAACAGTAAACTTCGAAAATTCATATAAAATTGCATACTCAACATTTTTCAGTGATTCCAACCTTAAACAAATTCTTATGATGTCTATTTTAACATATATAAATTTAAGAATCAAATTCAAATCCAATAAATTGCAGGAATTTTCGGAATTGTTACTGTTCACAGAACCCTAAATTTAATTTCTACTTCTTAAACCTTTAAATTCACCAAAACATACCATAAACATCAAGAAATTGATCAATTACCTTAAATAAGACTTCAATTCCATCTTGATCTTCTTTCTCTCTCTCTAAAAATTCTAAAACCTCCAAATATCTCTTTAAATCTCAATTTTCTTACATAAAAATACATAAATAGCTTAAAATTACCTTGGAATTATGAAAATTACCTTAAGAAGACCCTAAAAAAATCCTCCAATTTGTCACTTCCCTTGAGCTCTCTCCCCTCTTCTCCTGTCTGCCTTCTTCTCTTTTATCTCCAGAATTCTCTCTTTTTTTTTTTTTTGTCTTATAATTAGTTTTTTTTAAGGGCTGGGCTTATATAAAATAAAGGGGCTTGGGCTTTTTTAAATCTCATTGGCTTTACAGAGAAACTTGAGGCTTTCTATGCTTTGCAACATGCTGATAATTAAATATGCAGTTGAAGTGTTGTTAAGCTTCAATTTTAGTTTCAGGATTATTTTAGGGCTGCATGCAAAAAAAATAAAGAAGTAAGAAAAAGAGAGATCTTTCACAAAATTTGAGGTAATCATACATTTTTCTAGTTAATTACTATATTTTGCATTTAATTTTATGAAAAAATATTAGAAAAAGTTAGGATTTATGTTAAGGAAGATGAAGGAAGGAGGCTGAAGATGCTTCTTCCTATGTAAATTACTAAATAAATATATTAGTGATAAAATTTGTTTTCAAAACTGGATGCCTAGAACAACTTCCACAATTTCCAATTTCGTGGGTGCCGACATTGTTAACATTAGATTCTATTTCTAAAATGCCGTCATGTATTTGTGAGAAAGCTAATTATTTTTTCAAACATGAAAAATCTCACTGTCCCACCCAGCTGAACCTGGAACAAACAGCAAAGCTTGCCCCGGAAACGGAAAGTGAACGATACTGCCGATACTTGAGCAGAGGACTGAACCTCTCATTCACAGTCAAACACATATAAAAACTCCATTAAACTAAGAACAAATACTTGTACGAGTGCTTGGCATGATAAGAATTTTAAAAGTCCATCTCATCAATGGTTTTATTTAATCCCCATCCCCGTCCGTTCAGTATTTTCCATTAATAATCAAATGGGATGACCAAATCGCACAGAATGCAATAACTCAAATCAAAGACGTATCTCAATTTCAACATAAATCTTATACCCTGCAAAGCAAGTACAAACTAAAGAAATATAATAAACCTAACCAAATCAATAATGGAAGAAATATTATATTCATTCAACTAAACCAAATTGAAATTGAAGTATTTAATTAACACTATACTAGACAAAAACACAGGGAAGGGAAGAAAACACACCAAAATTAAAATTCCTTAATCAACATGGGCTCTACATTCCCTTAGTACCATTCAAAATAGAAGCAAGCGCTCCCAAGACGGTGAAAGCTAATAACGGGCTGACATCCAAGGTATCAAAAATCGGAGGGATTATATTCCTAAACAGATTCAAATAGGGATCACACAAGTCCCGAATCGCTGAAAGCGGTTGTCGGTCCCACGGAATGTTGGGAAACCAGCTCAGCAGAACCCTAACCAGCAAAACCCCACTGTAGATATCCAGCCACTTGGCCAGTCCCGCTGCCACAACCGTCAGCGGCGTGTTGAGGGTCCCAGTCGGTCGGTCGCGCAGCGTCGCGAAGAACAACGGACCCGCCGAGAGGGCCAAATTGTTTGGTAAAAACGAGTGGGGATTTGGAAGGTGAGAGAGAGCGGATTTCAGGAGCAACCCGGATAGAGAGAAGAGCACGGTGAGGGTGCGAGTTGATTGGGTGAGTAGAGGGGAGCGAGTGGGGGGTTTGAGAGTCAAGGGAGGAAGAGAGGTGGAAGAGGAGGCTCTCATGGGAAGGAGAGGGGGAGAGATTTGGCGGTGGGAATGGTAGGGGATTCTAGGGTTAGGGTTTGGGGCTCCAAGGGAGAGAAGAGCAGCCACAGAAGCCATTTGGTAAGTACAGGGAGGAAGCGATGAAGAAGCTGACGACGATGAGAGGATTTTGGTTTCTATTATGGTTGGCCTATTTTCTACCCTTACAATAATTTCGTTTAAAACACTAATAACCAAAATATCTTTAAATAAAATCACCTAACAGATGAGACAAAAAATTAAGAAAAATTTGAAAAAATAGATATTTTTAGGAGCCTTAAGTAAAATTTAGATAAATTCCGAAAAATTTTCATACTTTCTTCATAAAATAACTAAAATATCCTTTGAAATTCAATTTATTCCTAAACTCTTTATTTCCCTCTTTCCTTCACTTACCTCTTCCTATTTCTATAACCGTCTGTTGTTATCCAACTTCTAATACCCCTTGACACCGTTGAAAATGTAGTCCAAAATGCAGCAAGAGGAACGAGAAACTTATTCTGTGTTTGGGGATTTGGGGTAGATTTTAGGGATTTTGAATTTAGGATTTGAGTTTGAGCTCGTATTTTGTATTTATTTTGTGTTTGTGGGGCTAAACAAAGTGTTATTTAGTTGATTTTTTTGGTTTGATATGTGTAAAAATGGTAAAAACTGACGTGTTTCATCATGACGAAGAGGACACTCGACATGTCGAGTCCTGTCGAATGCTTCAACCGACACTCGCCATCATCGTCGGTGTTCACTCGACACTAGACATAACGTGTCGAGTCTTGTCGGATGCACAGACCGATAGTCGACATAACGTGTCGAGTCTTCGAAAATGCCTTGATGGCCAGTGTCGGTCTGTGCATCTGACAAGACTCGACACGTTATATCTAATGTCGAGTGAACATCGACGATGATGGCGAGTGTTAGTTGAAGCATCCGACAGGACTCGACATGTCGAGTGTCCTATTCATCACGACGAAACGCCTTTTTTTTTTTTTTAAGTTTGAGTCTCAAAGGATATTTTAGTCATCTTTTCAAGAAAGTGTATATGACATGAAAATTTTTCAGAATGTGTCTAAATTTTATTTAAGGCCTCTAATTTTGTCAATTTTTTCAATTTTCCTAAAAATTAACCTCCAAAGCGTTGATGAGGATCTTTGATAGTGAAGGCGATAAATTAAAATTGGAAAAATTATGAAAATAAACCTTTTTCTTTTTTTTTTTACCGCAAAAATGGTTAGGACAGTTTGATTTCATCACTTCAATATGAATTTAATTAAATGATTTAAAATTTTATTTTTATTTGTTTGCTATTTTAATCACTTACTTTTAGATATAATTGTCTGAAATAACAAAGTCACTTTTTTCTTTAAAAAAACAGTAATGTTATACATCTTAACTAAATATCTCAACTTTATATCCCAACTAAGGTGACAGCTCACATGTCAACCCATGTAAATTATCACTTGATACATCTTTTAATATATTAATTAACACCTCTTTTAGGTATTTAATTAACACAGCTTTAGTCATCCTAACGCTACTCTTCTCCATTAACGATTGATTTGCAATCGATTTTCCTTCACTAACGCAATTGATTTGCAATCGATTTTTTGCCCTTGTCCGCTAACTTTGTCACCGTGTTGTTTGGCATTGAAATAGTCCTTTCCTTCAATAGTGAATGAGAATACAACAGATTTTTCAAATCCAAACCCAGCTTAGGTTGCATCAATTGAATGGAAATAAATTGATTTGTCACAGCAGTATCTCCATTAGAATCCAATCCCACTCGCTATGAACCAACCAAACCATTATTGAAATAAGCCCTACTCCTGGATGGGTTCTGTAATTGAACCCCCTTATTAGTCCAAGCCCTTCCTAGTTCCTCTCTCTGACAAAACACATTATCGTAGTATGGATCAGAATGCAGAGCATTGCATTGAGTGTAGGAATAATTAGAACCCTTTAACTCACCCTCACTGTATCTACTAGGCAAACCAAGCAACACAAACTTCATCTCATTATCATGAGTCCTAGAGGCGGCACCAGGAGAGGCAGCAGACCCTTGACAATCAAAAGCAATATTGTTGGAACCATCAAACGTGGTATACTTTTCAACATTACATGGTACACTGCTATCCAAAGGAACATAACCATAACCGAAACCTAAGCCAACCTTGTTTGGTTCCATCTTAAGTCTCTTCATTCTAATACTATGATGATCCTTTTGTTCCCCTCCAACATTAATTTTACAAAAACTTTGATGGAAATCATCCAACCTCGCATTAACATTCACATTCTTCCTAAACTGGCTGAGAATCCGTGCTTAGTCCATTAACATAATAATCTATGACACTCAGTGTTTTCCACTTTTTAGCATCGTTAGTAGCGTCAGCATTATAGGTGAAACTTATTGGTGAGGAATCCTCAGATAAGCAAAACCCATTGTTGGAAAAACAAGAGCTTGAAGGAGATGAAGAGTGCTCTATTGAAAGCAAAGAAACTCCACCAAAGGGTGAAGTAGAACCACTCACAAATGAGTTGGGTTGATGAGCAATATTGAGATATTGACCATGACCATATATATGACCTTGACGAATCATATTCGCCATCTAAAATTGATTGCTGATAGCAGACAAGAGCAAAAAATTGATTGCAGATCAATTGCATTAGCCAAGAAAAATCGATTGCAAATCAATTGCTTTGAGTTGCATTAAGACGGCTTAGACGGTGTTAATTGAATACCTAAAAGACGTGATAATTGGTGTATTAAAATATGTGTGATATGAGAATTTATATGGGTTGACATGTCAACTGCCATCTTAGTTGGGATACATGGTTGGGATGTATAACATTACTGAAAAAAAAAATCTCAAAGTTTAAAATGTCTTTAATACTCCCACCTTATATTTTAAAAATGGACAATATCAATAACTATCCTCGAGTTTTTGCTTAATTTCAAGCAGAGAATGACTATACTTTTTAATTAATTAAAATCATCATCTAACATTTCTCGTTAAAATTTAGACTGATGGTCAAGGGTACTCTAGATGTATGCCCTTAAACCACATAATTAAAATCAATTTTTCTAATAAATGAAGATTATTTTAAGCAAAAATATATTTATTATTTGAGCAAATTACAATTTAAGGTCTTATAATTACATTATATGTGAATTATTTATATGGTTTGTTTAATCATATAAAGAAGACATAATTCATAGGATCCTTATAGTTATAAAGTTTGCTCACAATCAGTAAGTAAAGCTGACACTCTATTTGAAAGATTGTGGTTTTCCTATTTCATAAAGATGGATGATTTATCATAAGCATTGAATCGGTGACTTCAAATAGAAATACTAGTGCAATTAATTTGCATTGAATAGGACCTCCATGAGATTTAATTGATGTAAGAACTGTCACATAAATTAAATCTCATAGGCACTAATAAAATAACACTCTTAATCCTGAGTGAGTAATGAACTTGTACTCATGTCCTCTATTTTTTAAGCTATTACGGACTGGGATTTCATCTAAAATCAAAACTTTTATGGTTTGGAAATATAAGATTATGATTTATAGGACCATATATTCACAACATAGAATCTATAACTCCTATTAGAGAGAATGATATTCCCTAGAGCTGACTTTGGTACTTGGTCATTAAAACTTAGGCCTGAGTATTCTTGATAAAGAGTTTATTGAGAATTAACGGTTATTTATGAATTATTTCACAAGTCTAGACACATATAAAATAACCATTAGAGAATATAAGATGTAACTGAATGGTACGACAGTAATTATATATCTAGTTTTAATTACAGATATCAGATAGAGGAGTATTTATATGGTATTAGTGTGATATGAGTTTTGGCTTTGCCAAACAAAGTAAATTAAATTATGAGCTTCTTTTAATTTGTTCATAGACTTTAGAGTGTAGTCTTGAGCCCATAGTGGAGGGCAACAAGATTAATAATTATGTCCAATTAATTATGAGGTAATTAGAACTGGGCTTAATTATTGGAGATAAGGCTTACATGAGCCCATTTGGCTCCCGGGCTAGCTCATAAAAGCTACTACACATTTATTGTGCTTTTATTATTAAATAAAGAATTGTTCTATTTATTCCCTGCTTTTAAATACACCTAATAAAAAGTATTAAACCCATGTATCTTTCTCATTACGCCCTTTTAATTTCGTAAATACCCTTTTTAATCTATAAACTCAAGTTTTTCGGTGCATCCAGTTTTACATTGATGTTCCATTGTTTAACAATCGCAGGTATGTTTGTAATTTCTCTCAATTTCTCAGTTTTAATTTTAACACTTCTAATTTCTTTATATTGGAGGATAGAGTTTAAAGACAATTAAAGTTGCCAGTTTCAAAGGCTATGCTAAATATACATGATATTTCATGAGAATGATATCTCTATAGCCTAGATGGCACCTTGTTGTAGTAAATAGATTCCTTGAGAAACTATTATGTTCTTCGATGCTTTGGTCGGTGGTGCTTTTGGCAGAAATGCACTAACAAATAGACGCACAAGGAGAGACTTAGAACACACGAGGTAGTTAAACTTTCATAAAAGAGCAATTTATACATTAAAATGATGACTTCTGTTTTGAAAGGGCGAGGTCGATCAGTTTCCTATAGTTTAGAAAGAGATCTTCTTGTGTAGGAAAGGGAAGTTTCATGTTTTAAATTCCTTACCTAATGCCATGATTATTGTGATATAGGACATCATACAGCCCAAGCATCCAGAAGCACTGGCACCCCAGCACCTACCATAGGCCCCCAATGATGCGTTCGAAACTAGCAAGTATACTAGTCGCACAAGTAATAAAGTGATGAGTAAGATATCGTTCCCACGAGGATTGATTCTAATTAAATTTGTTATTTGAAAGCGAAAACAGAATAAATGGGGGGTTTTGTTGATTGATTAACTAGATGAAATATTAATGCAAATAAAGAATAATACAATGCTAACTTAATTGAGGTGAGAATTAATCACTGACGAAAATCTGGTTAAGGGATCATTCTCTGCCACAAGATATGGATTTGCGAATTAATCATAGAATTGTCATCCAATTACACCATTGAAATTATCAACCGTAGATAACAATAAGCTCTGTTATCCCAATCTTTCGTTACTTTGTTGTTAAATAAAACAGTCTCTTTATTTAATCTCTATCCATTAAACAACCTAGAACAAGCTCTCTAAATTTAATTCAATGGATGCATTACGATAAGAAAGATAGGTTGATCTAAGCAATAAACACACAAGCTCGGATTATTTAACTTAGGTTGTATTCTCCAATTGCAATCTCTGATCACAATTTTGCTTCTAAGGATTAGAAATTCAAGACAATTACGGATCAAGATTTCTACTCTAGCAATAGACAACAACCAGATTATATTCAGTTGGCCATTCCAAATACAATCAGCAAGCAATCATAAGCATTAGATATGGAAAATACAAGCAACTTCAATTAGAGAATTGGATAACAACTTCTTGCACAATTAACTCACAAAAACCATATCAGGGGCTTTGAAATCACCCTCAACCAATTCAGATTCAGTTACACATGTTTAAGAACGTGGTAAATACAATACAACATGGAGACATTCCAGAAAATGAAAGGGAAGGGAAAAACTTAGCAATTTTGATGTAAATCTCTTTGAATTGTAGTTCTTCCTCTTTCCAAGCTTTCTTTCTCCTTCAAGAACTCCAAGAAATGAAAGAAATCCAGAGTTGCAGCCTCTTCCACGTTCTCCCCTCTTCAAGTTATTCAAATAAAACCCTAAAATGTGTTTATATACTCTGCTACAGTAACCTGCTACAGTGTCCCGTATTATACATGCTACAGTGATTTGTGGAATTATATTTCTACACTTCTCACACTGTTTTGATTATAACTTTTTGGTACACTGAATGGATTCATGAACCGTAAATTTCTCTAGAAAATAGACTTCGAGAGCTTTCCAACGGTATATAACATGTTATCCGGTTCATTGTATATCAATACAATTAAATCCGAGAAGATGGTTGACTAGTAGAGGTGAAAATGAAGGGTTTTACTTCACTTTGGTGCAAGTTCCTCCAAAACTCCTACAAACATCGAAAACCACACAAAAACATAAAAATACCAAGGATCATAGCAAAGAAACATAGATGAATTGATATAAAAATGATACATAAATAGACACCTATCACCCAACACCTACTGTCAATGTTGCAGCGCTGCGATGCCCACCAACAAAGCTGTAGCCACTGAGCTTCTAAGTTGTATTTTGGTTCATTCGTAGTAACACAACCCTGTATCTCAACACTGTAGCTAATATGCAAAATGTTTTTTTGAGATCAAACATGGGAAGAAAGAAGTACAAGTAGCCAAAATTAGATATGGGGTTTGGAGAAAGAGTGGAACAACCTAGAGATTGTCACGGTTGCCAAGTTGATAGAGAACATAGAAGATTAATAGAAAGAGCAAGATTTCGGATAACTGGAGATGAGTAAAGTGGAAAGTTTGACTCAAGTCAAGTAGAACGTAACTTTGTAAAACCTAAAAAGTGCAAGAAGGATGCCGCTAATAATTTTAGTTTAGGGCAAATTTGTAAACCAAAATCAAAATAAAAGTGGGGGTTGAAAAGGTGAAAAGTGAGGGCCAAATAGAACAATTCTTAAATAAAAGAAAGACCTAATAACAACTCTTAAATAAAAGAAAGACCCAATCTCTAGAGTGACTTCGACTTCAAATTTGATTAGATAATTATCTAAGATATTATTTTATAATAATTAGATATTTATCTCTATTTTTCCTAATGTGAGAAAAGCTAATTATAATCCTATATCAGTTGGGATTTTAATAGAACATCTATTCCCTAAGACTTAGGAATTTAACATGAATCTCTCTAATATACTTAAGTACACTTCGTTACTTTTGTTAAATAATCATAATTGGGAACGTGAGAGATATAGAGAGGAGGAAACATGATTTTTAAAGAGAAACACAAGAGAGAAAAGATATAAGCAGTAGAGAGAAAAAATCTAGTTTTCTATATTGGTTTATACGATCTCTTTGCTAATTTCTTTTGGTTTTTCATGTAGATTCTAAGGTGCCCATTGACTTGTTCTTGTGTAGAGAGTCATAGCGTGGAATATAGTGCAGTTTGAAGCACTAGATATGCTTCATAATAATATAAATAACATCATAATGAGGAACTAAAGATCCTGTTTTTTTAATTTATGTTTCCGTTGAATTTTTGTGAAAATTTTGTAACCGATACCAACAGAAATAACTCCCATGAAAACCAAACACAATAGATCAAAAAAAAAATCATCGGGTTAATTCTCCATAACCCCAACAACAAGCATAGCCAAACACCATATTAAGCCCCTAAATTATTGAATCTATAATCCTACTAGCTTACATGTCTCATGACTATTGCTATTTTTCTCTATTCTTACATGTCTTTTTGATTTTCTTCCAAATCTTCGAACATAATTGGCTCGCAACATGTCTTTTTAGTTGTTCTTATAATAGGAATTATACCTTCTGGACATGATTCACCATACATGCTCCACAACTGATAGCCTTCATTTACCAGTTTTGTAGGATTGTGGCCACTTGGTCTTGCCAGAGGATCCTGCAATTAAATAAATAAAGAAATATTTAGAGGCTTAATTTCATTAATTAAATTTTGTTAAATAAGTCCATTAAAAGAGTTGAAAATTTTATGCAATGAATTCATTTACCAATGGTCTCCGCCCTTTCAATTGAGGATGATCAAAAGGTTGTTGCATATGAGATTTAACACAATCTATTATATCAATAGTTTCCCCCCTTACTTCTTGCTGTCGCTTCACTCCTCTTGTCATCAGCCTTGCCCACCGTCTTACCCACCTCATATACCTCGCCATCGGTCGTTGCCACTCTTCCTTGCATGCAAGAGCATTATAAATGGGAAACCAACATTGATTCTAGTTCCTGCCATTGATTCCTCTAATCTCTTCATCTTCTCTTTATCCAATCTCTCCCCTCCGGTTCCAACCATTGATTCCGGTAGTTATCAAGCAGTTAACATAGCCAACATATTGATTTAAGAAATTTAGATATTTAGGTTTTGTATTTAGAATTGAATAGTGATTCTAGAGTTAGTATTGAATAAGTAAAAGAGGAATCGAAGAGGAAGAAGAGCTGAACGGGACGAGGTGAAGCAGAGAGGGTTAAGCGGAGGGGAAGATTGTGAATTAAATTAAAAAAAGAATTAGGGTTTTGTTTTTTATTTGAATAAAACATATGAATCATATATTAGGTAAAAGTATTTTCGCACTTCCATTGGGATTGAAACTAATGGTTGATTGATTTTAAAAAATATTAGGGTGTGATTAATTAAAACGCATAGTTATTTCTGCTTAAAATTAGTCCAAAACTCAAAGATACCAATTGATATTGTCCCATTTTGAAATAAATCAATTTTACTAAGAGCCCTAGCCTCTACTCGTCTCTCCGCTCCTCTGTATGATGAGTTTGCAAAGCTGGCATCGTGAGCATCCCTTGACAAAATAGGTATTCTCTTCACAATCTATATGACTATTAAAATCTTTCATCAAATTCATTGTTGTTTCATTGCTAGAAGCACATAACGATCATGGCATTGAATCTTACTCAACTTCTAGTAGCCAAATGCCACTTTATTTGCCAGAATTAATTCGATAGTTTGTAGATTGTGAAGAGCTTATTGTTATAGTATTGACAATGTCGCTAGATGCATGGAACTAGCAACAAACGTAGTAGCTCTTACATTGAAATTTTTGATTATTTTTTTAAGTAAAATAATTAAATGATATAATATTATATATATATATGATTTTCAAATTCATATAATTTTATATGTAATTAAATTTTTAGTTTTATGTTTTAAAAATAAATTGTTTATTAGATATTATATAAATTTATTGTAAATAAATAAAATAATTAACATAATATAATTTATTTTAATATATATGTGTATATATGTGTTTGAATTTCACAAATTTAATTTAAAAATTTCTTTTATATGAATTAGTTAATAAAATTAAAAAATTAAAGTTTAACATAATAAACTAATTATAAAATATTTAAAGTATATAATTATTGATGATCTTGGTTTATAACAAATAAAATATAAATACATTGTATTTACTATTATAAGGTTAAATTAGTCATATATATATATAAACAAACATAATTTAAATGGTACAAGTTAAGGTCTAAATAGTCTTAAGACCTATTTAGATCCAAAAGTTTTAAGTGAAAAAAATACACTCCTTAATATCATTTTTTTGGACAAAAATATTCCTTTTACTTAAAATAAGAAAACTCTTTCATTCTTCTTCTACAATAAGACTCACTTCCCATTCAAAGTACTAAGAAACTATATTTCTTTGTTTATCTATATCTCTTTTTTTCTCTAATTTTTTTAAGTTTTCTTTCCTTTTCTTTTAATTTTTTCCCCTTCCTTCTTGGTTACTTTTGAAGACTCCATTCTCGATCAATTTGGTTTTAGAGCCTAATCTTGATTTTAGAGCCTAATTTTGATCACTCACTTCCAAACCCATTGATGTCCCATTGATATGAAGAGAAGAAGAGCGGCCTGTCACGAGCTTAGAGGTTTGTGCAGCACGCTCGTGCGGCACTTAGGTAACTTGAACTCAAAAGTTGTTAAGTAAGCCTAGTGATTGCCTTCTCGCTCAAGGAGAAAAGAGGATCGTTGAGCCAAAGAGCTTTGTAGGCAAGTAGAGAAGAGATAGAGACAAGTATTGCTAAGCAAGAGAGCTTTGTATTACACAAGAAAGCTTTACAATGTTTTGCTTTGTATTTGCTTGGATGGCTTGGATGCTTGGATGATTTACAAATGAGCATTGGAGGGGTTTATATAGTGAACTACCTCTCAAATGAATGGCTAAGATCTAATACATCTAAGGGTCGTAATTCATTATCATCTACTAAATTATCTAGATATGTATAAGAGAGTATTATTTACTAAATTATCTAGATAAATACAAGAGATAATTCTAGAAACTTATCTTGTTAGAGAATTCTAGAAGATGGGCTTGGGCTTGTAAGCTTTCTAAAAGCTAGGCCAAGCCTCTAGGCATATTTGGGCCACTCTAACAAATAAATTGGGTGGGTCGTAACATCCTCTCCCACCTGATTCTACGACGTCCTCGGTGTGTCTTGTCCTTGTAGCGTCGGATGTGCTCGCCAAATTACCACAAGACGTCTTCGCGTTCCCAACTTGTCTCACTATCTGGAAGGTTTTTCCACTTTACCAAGTATTCAGTGTATGGTGAAACTCTTCTCCTTCATATCACACGCTCTGCAAGGATGCATTCCACGTCTTTGTCGAATGCAGTGACGATGGCTGTGGGTGCTCTCTTGAACTCGCTTCTACTTGGATCTTCATTCTCTTCATAATAGGGCTTTAGAAAACTCACATGGAAGACCGGATGGATCTTGAGGTTGGGTGGCAATTGAACTTTGTAGGAGACTTCGCCTACTCGCTTGACAATAGGGAAGGGACCTTCGTATTTCCGTACCAACCCCTTGTGTACTTTACGAAGTGACTTGTATTGTTGGAGTAGTAGCTTGATAAGCACCAAGCCCCCCTTTTGAAATGCGAGGTGTCATCTCATAGTGTTCGCCCATTTCTTCATTTTCTTGGCGGCCTTGTCCAAGGAAGCTCTTGTAATGTCGGCTTATTCATGCCACTCTTTCACGAGCTTGTAGGCTGCTGGACTCTTCCCTCCATAGGTTGAGGCTATGGCATGTGGAGTCGTAGGTTGTTGTCCCGTCACAATCTCAAACAGACTCTTACTCATTGCCTTACTCATTTGAAGATTATATGAGAATTGGGTAACGTCTAGCAACTTTGCCCAATCATGTTGATGAGCGCTCACATAATGCCTCAAGTATAGCTCAAGTATAGCAGTGATGCGCTCGGTTTGCTCATCGGTTTGGGGATGGAAGCTTGTTGAGAAGTTCAAGTCAGTCCCCAATATTTTGAAGAGCTCTCCCCAAAAGCGACCGGTGAATCGAGGGTCACAATCACTCACGATGTTTTGTGGGACTCCCCAAAGCTTCACGATGTGCTTGAGGAATGCTCGAGCGACTTCGTCCGCGGTACAATCTGTAGAGACGGGTATGAAGGTGGCATATTTGCTAAACCGATCAACAACCACCATTATGCTTTCATACCCTTCAGATTTTGGCAAGGCCACAATAAAGTCCATCGACACGCTTTGCCATGGCCTTTCCGCAATAGGTAGGGGTTCAAGCAACCCCGCCGGACGTTGGTGCTCAACCTTGTCTTGTTGGCACACAAGACAAGTCCTTACATAGCCCTCCACGTCTTCTCGCATTTGAGGCCAATAATAGGAATCTTGCACGAGTGCAAGGGTTCGTGCCATACTTGGGTGACCAACCCACTTGGAGTTGTGGCACTCCTTGATGATCTGCTTTCACAAATTTCCATGTCTTGGTACGAAAAGGCGATTCTCGATTATGAGGAGTAGGCCTTCGTCAAGCCAAAAGCATCGTATCTTCCCCTCACTTGCCAAGTTTAAGAGATTCTTGGCTATGGGGTCGTATTCTAAGCCTTGTTTGATGCGATCGACAAGCACACTTTGTGGGTGACTTATGCTCAAAGTGACGAGTTTCGCTTTGCGACTTAGGGCATCGGCCACAATGTTTGCCTTACCCACTTTGTATTCGAGCCTATAGTTGAACTCGGCTAAGAAGTCTTCCCATCGTGCTTGCTTGGGGCTTAGCTTCTTTTGCGTTTGGAAGTAGCTTGTGGCCACATTGTCAGTTTTGATGACAAAGTGGGAACCAAGCAAGTAATGTCGCCAAACCCGTAGGCAATGGATGATGGCGATCATTTCCTTCTCTTGGACCTTGTATTGCCGCTCTGTGTCATTGAGCTTGCGGCTCTCATACGTAATAGGGTGCCCTTCTTGCCTGAGAACTCCCCCAATGGCAAAGTCAGAGGCGTCCGTGTGCATCTCGAATGGTTTCGTATGGTCGGGTAGCACCAATACTGGTTCTTCGCATATTGCCTTCTTCAACCCCTCAAAGGCATGTTAGCACTCTTCGGACCAGTGCCATGTGCAGTTCTTCTTGAGAAGATCCGTGAGTGGGACGGCTTTGGCTGAGTTGCCCTTGATAAACCGCTGACAATAATTCACCAACCCAAGAAAAGATCGTAGCTCTAGTACCTTGGTAGGAGGCTCCCATTCTTGAATGGCCTTCACCTTCGCTTGGTCCATCATAAGCTTACCATCTCGTATTCGGTGGCCAAGGAACTCTACTTCTTGTTGAGCAAAGGAACATTTTTCCTTCTTGACGTAGAGTTTGTTGTCGCGAAGTACTTGGAAGACTTGTTGGAGGTGTTGCACATGCTCTTCAAGAGTTGTGCTATAAATGACAATGTCATCCAAATAGACTACTATGAACAGATCAAGGTAGGGATGGAAGAGCTCGTTCATGAGGGTACAGAATGTGGCGGGTGCATTGGTGAGGCCAAATGACATGATAAGAAATTCATATGCACCATACCTTGTCACACACGCAGTCTTTGGTTCATCACCCTTGGCAATGCGCACTTGGTAGTACCCCGATCTTAAATCAAGCTTGGTGAAGTATCGAGCCTTCCCAAGTTGGTCGAACAACTCCACAATTAGTGGAATCGGATACTTGTTCTTGATGGTTACCTTGCTGAGTGCCCGATAGTCAATGCACATGCGGAGGGATCCATCTTTCTTCTTTTGGAAGAGGATGGGTGTACCGTATGGAGCTTTTAAGGGCTGGATGTATTCGGCATTAAGGAGATCTTGGAGTTGCTTCTTTAACTCTGCAAGTTTGGGTGGCGCCATGCAGTAAGGCGCCATGGCTGGGGGTTTGGCACCGAGCTCTAACTCGATTTGGTAATCCACTTCCTGTCGTGGAGGCAACTTCTTTGGAAGCTCTTGGGGCATGGTGTCCTTGTATTCTTCAAGGACGGCCTGGACTTGCCTTGGCATTGGGTCCTTGGCAATCGTGATGTCCTCCCTATCATTTAGTTCTCGAACGGTGGTAAGGAAACTTGGATCCATCTTCATCCCCCGTTTGAATTATAGTGCGGATAGCATCTTGCTTTCGACCTTCATTTCACGTTCCGCCATGACCATGCATGAATGACTCCCATCGAGTATGTTGAGGGAGTTAGAAGATGGTATGGGGAAGTTATGAACTTGGTCGAAGAATTCCATGTCTAGCACTACTTGAAAGTCATCCATGGGAACGATGGAGAAATTAAGCTTTCCACTCCAAGTGCCAAGTTCTACTACTGTTGCCTTGGACACCCCCAAGATTGCCTTGGCGGGTGAGTTTACCGCCTTGATGGTGCCTCCTCCATTGGTATATTTGAGGCCTAGTCGTGTGGCCTTTTCCATGGAGATGAAGTTGTGTGTGGCTCCTGTATCAAACATCGCACGCACATCCTTACGATTGATGGTGGCACTCACATATATTAGACCCTTTTGAACATGTGTGGGTCTTTTGAGTGCGCCAATTGTGCGGAGAGAACCCATCCCCGCTTGAAGCTCCTCATTTTGTACGCCCTCATGTTGAGCGGCTAGGGCATTGAGGGCCTTCTTCTTTGGGCAATCCTGCACCTATTGAGGACCATCACAAATGAAGCAAGGACTTTTTGGTTTAGGGGCATCAGACTTACCTTTGTTAGATGTGTTGCGCTTGTCTCCCTCGGATGGTTTACGTGCACCACCTTTCTTTTTAGTATAGTATTTCTTGGTATTCCGCTCTCCCCCACCTTTACCGTGGTTGGTCTTCCTCTCTTTCGATTGGAATGAGTAGTCTACGAGGAATTCGGCTATAGCTACAGCATCATCAAGATTTTGCACGCCGGGCCTTTCAAGCTCAACCCTCACCCAATCCTTTAACCCGTCGAGGAAGTAGAAGAGAGAATCTTTTTCGGACATACCTTTGATTTCAAGAATAATGGTGGTGAAATCTTTGATGTACTCCTGAATGGTGCCGTTTTGCTTCAATTGATGAAGGCGGCCTCTTGCCTCCTTTTTGGCATTGCTAGGAGAGAAGTGTTTTCGAAGTTCTCTCTTGAAGTCCTCCTATGTGCGAAGGAAGAAGATGCCTCTGCCGACATCGCCATGCTCTCGATGCCACCACAATTGGGCTACATCTCGTAGGAATGTGGGTGCAATGTCGATCCTCAAAGCGTCATCATGGACACGTTTGGCTTCGAAGTATTGCTCCAAGCCGAATAGGAAGTTTTCAACTTCCGTGGCGTTGTGAGTGCCATTATATGTGGCTGGAATAGGAGCGTGCATCTCCCATTCCGTGTGAGTTTCCTCCACTTCCACATGGATTACTCGCAACTCATGCTCCACAAAGGTCCGCAAGCCCACGACCTCTCGTGTAAGGTTGTGTAGCTTCTTTTCATAGGCATTGCTAAAATGAAGGATGTTGGACTTTGTTGCTTAGGGGATCTCTCCATAATCCGTCTCTAGGCCTTCGAGACGGTCGAAGAGGCCCTCAATTGCATTGTCCATCCCCGCGATAGCTTGCTCTAAGCTAGCAACATAAGGCTCTAAAGACTCTGAGGGTAGAGCCTTAAACTTACCTCATTTTCCTTGTTGGTGTGGTTGAGGTTGCTCCTCTCGTCCATGAACTTGCTCCTCCATGGTCACTTCAAGGTCGGATGCCATGCTCTTGTGCTCGAACTGTGCTTTGATATCAACTGTCACGAGCTTAAAGGTTTGCGCAGCACGCTCGTGCGACACTTAGGTAACTTGAACTCAAAAGTTGCTAAGTAAGCCTAGTGATTGCCTTCTCGCTTAAGGAGTAGAGAGGATGGTTGAGCCAAAGAACTTTGTAGGCAAGAAGAGAAGAGATGGAGACAAGTATTGCTAAGCAAGAGAGCTTTGTATTACACAAGAAAGCTTTATAATGCTTTGCTTTGTATTTGTTTGGATGGCTTGGATGCTTGGATGATTTACAAATAAGCATTGGAGGGGTTTATATAGTGAACCGCCTCTCAAATGAATAACTAAGATCTAATGCATCCAAGGGTCCTAATTCATTATCATCTACTAAATTATCTAGATATATACAAGAGAGTATTATCTATTAAATTATCTAGATAAATACAAGAGATAATTCTAGAAACTTATCTTGCTAGAGAATTCTAGAAGATAAGCTTGGGCTCGTAAGCTTTCTAGAAGCTAGGCCAAGCCTCTAGGCAAATTTGGGCCACTCTAACAAGTAAATTGGGCGGGTCGCAACAGGCCGCTCTGAGCCTGCTAGCACATTTGAAAGATTCCTTTCTTAACTATCCCAAATAAAATTTCCATCAAGTTATTACCATCATAAACAAGAAAAAAAATTAAAAAAAAATTCTTAAAGTCACCACTCATAGAAAAACACAATTGTCAAATCAAGTTTTGCAATGGGAATCAATCTACCCCTAAACTTATGAAAAACTATAGTCCATAAGCACTCAATTGTTGCATTTCCAACCCACCAGATTGATAACATGTTTTTTTTTCCCTACCAACTTCAGAAGCCAAGTTCATTGTCAATAGAGGAGAATTGATGTAGGATCAACAATAAGAGTTTTAGATATTTTTTAAGGATTTTGATTTGTAATAAAATTGGAATTATTTTCCCATTCAAATAGGATCTCAATTAGATTACAATTTAAGCAATAATTTTTTTCCTTCTTAAGGGTTTTTCCTTTTTATTTTAGTTTTTTGGCCACTATAACAAGATGCTTTGACTGTTATGTTTCTCAAGTATTGAACATGAATTTAGAAACATTGATTTCTCCTTTTTTATTTATCACCTATTCTCCTACTTTTTTTTATCTCCCACTTTTTTTTTCAATAATTTCTCCTCTTTCTTTTCTTTCAATACCTCTCCCCTTTTTTCGTCTATTTCTTTGTCTATATATTCATCTTTACTACCCAAATTTTTTCTTTTTTTTTTGTTATTTCTTTTGGATTTTTTTCCTTTTCTCTTATATTATTCCCTCATTTCTTATAGGTTACTTTTGCAGACTCCATTCTCCATCAAAAGGTTGGATGAATAATTTGTTGTTAATATGCATAAATTGATAATTAGGGCTTATGTTGTTATTGAATAAGTGTCTGTAGTGTTCATAAAGATCTGTATATATTTTCCATTGAAATTGGTTGTTTGTTGTTTATGATTTTTTTGAAGGAAAATATGTCTTTTTGACGAATGCTGCTTAGTGTCATAAATATTACTAAAGCCCCTAAAATTTAATATAATTTCAAATTTATCCTGTAGATTAAACTAAAATTAGAATTATCCATCACTATTCTTAATCTACTTGTTGAGTCTCGCTTTTACAACAAGAATACAAAGACAGATCTGCCCTTGGCAGGAATGGATGAATTACATAAATACCCTATGTATTTAGAAAGAAGAAAATGTCTTGAATGCCTTTTGTTGTTGCGCAACTTCCACTTGAGTTCAAGTAGCTAGTCCACATCATCTTGAGATCGTTGACTAACCAAGAGGTGCCACATTGCAGATATTTGATAGGAAACATCACGAGGAAACAAGTCGAGGATCTTGGAAGACGCTTTGCAGTGGAAGCAAACAAGAAGTATGAGTGATGGTATGTTTGAAAGGTTGATGCTTAAATGCTGACTGGACTTAAATCCCTAAAAGCTTGTATAAAAACTGAATCAAAATTACTGCCTGAGGCACTATATCTATAATGAATTTTGAGAATGAAAGGCCTCTAGACGATGCTCCTTATGATAGTATGAATGACTCAAAAAAGGTGACTCAGGTAGATAGTGGACATCTGTTTAGGCAAAATAACTCTACGTTGGACTGGGAAAGAACAATGTTATGTTGTAACTAGATCCTTCTATATGTAATTGACTTGAATGTGTACATGTGCCTAAGGAGACAATTCTAAATGCCTATCTGGATTAGAATCCTAGAAGGAATGACTTTAGGGCGATTTGGAATGTAATAGTGTAAACAAACGGTTTATGCGTGGTTAGGCTGATGGTGAACATGTTTTGGGGTATTGTATGCATAAGATGGAATGAACTTAAGTACTGCAATGGTTTAGACTAAATCCTAGAACTTGGTATACGTATGGACGACTGTGTTTAGCCTCGATGCTAAGATGTATATGGCTTGATGAGTAATGGACGTGCTTAGGTAACATTTTGGGCAAGGAGGAATGAGCTTAATTACTTTTGAACTAAAACCTAAGACTTATACACATGAATGACTATGCTTGACTCTATGCTAAGGTTTGTGTATGATTTGAATGGCTTGGTGGTGATTGTAACTGTCTTGCTTGACTGGGTGATGAATGTGGTGTCTAAGTCCATTTATAGTTAGTGAAGGATGTTGTAGTTAATGCTAGTTTGGCTAGGATAATGATAATGATAATATAATTCTATTTATCTAAATGATAATGCCTGAGATAAAGGCTTAAGTTAATTTATCTAGGATAAATATGCATGATAATTATAAGGATAATGCATGAGGGAAATCCTACTCTAATCAATCCTTTTACCATCTTGCCCTCTTTTAGCCTCAATTGTCAATAACCAAAGTTCTCCCAAAGTGGACTTTGGGTTTAATAGATTGGGCTAAAATGGGTTTCACTTCTCTTGTTTGTGTCAACTAGATCACAACCCATCCAAGAGCCCAATGGGTGGCTTTGATCCACTTGGTTTAAAGAGTTGAATTTAGATTCAGATTCATGGTATTTGGCCCAAGGCTTGAAGATACCATACGAATAACCCAATTGCATTATGAGCCAGCTAGACTTTAAGTTTTTTGGGATATGGCATATACACTACAAGAGAAATGGGTATATACTGCAACCTTCTGCGGCGGTTTTTAAAAACCGCCTTAAATGGTAATACACATACACTATTTTCGGCTGTTTGACAAACCGCCGTCTAAAGGGCATAAAAAACCCCAAATAGCTTTTACCCTAATCTCGTATGTTTATTCAGTTTGCGTCTCTTCCATCTCTCTCTAAATGTCTCTTCCTTTCTCGCACACCGACACTACCCCCCACCCTCTCTATATGTCTCTTCCTTTCTCGCACAACCTCTCGAGACATAAAGAAGCGATAGCTTGCTCATAGAGAGCACCCGGTTTGGTTGTATTAGCAATCATCTTATTCGGCGAGTTCTTTTTTTTGATTTTTTTGAAAAAAAGTTGGATTAGATTTTATATGTTATTTGTTTGAGAGGAAGATGTAGTGGATCTAGGTAGTCAAGAGAATTAGGACGGTTAGCTGAATCTAAGAGCCTAGAATCTGAGCAGAAAGATGTAGGCCAAGAGGAAAGATTTGGTGAGCAAAAATTTGTTCTCAGATGGGGAGATTAAAGGCAGAGAGAAAATGGGTTGGTGTTGTTTCAGATTAAAATGGTGTTTAGAGGAAGAAAAGGAGAAGAAAGAAAAGGAAAGGGAGAGAAGGAAGCAAAGAAGAGAGACGAGGAAGGAGAAAGGGAAAAAGGAGAAAAAGGGGGAAGAGCGGAGGAAAGGGAGAAGAGAGTAGAGGGAACGAAGCGAGAAGAGCATGAGGAAGAGAAACGAAAGGGACGATTTGTTGGAATTGGATGGAGAGAACAGTACTTGGATGGCATTGCCATTGGCGTGGACGAAGGGTATCGAGTTGTAGGGGTGGCAGTGACGTTGGTGGTGGCTCGTGGAGGAACAGAGATGCAGTGAGGACGGTGGTGATGGTGGTGGTTGTGTTCATCCATGGCGAAGAAAAAGAAGAAAATCAAGACTTTGGTCATGATATTTTTGCTGCCATTCAGGGTGTCTTCACTCATCTGGAGGATAGAGGTTCGCCTTTATATATTGCAGATTACTTGAAGATTCTTTTTCTTCCTGGATTAGCAAATAGCCAGAATTATATATATAATTAAATTCATGTTTGAATTTGCTAAAGCTTATCTTCTTGTCTCCCCTTTTAGCATCTTCTTTTCAAGGCATACCCTGTTATGGCTAAAAATTGTTAAAATAATAATCTTGATCATAACCAATATAAGTTTTCACTTAATAATAAGTTTTTTATAGATTGTACCCATGACATTCTCTTTTGGAAATTTTTAGGCTATAATAGAAATGGTTGCATGCTCTTGCACACTATATATACAGCAATTAAACAGCCATTATAGGATTAATCAATTAATGTGTTTCAGGGACATAAATATTTGTTATTATTTCATACAGAACAAATTATGCATTCTTCATGTTGCAATGCATTAAGTTTGCAAAAATTGGTGTTTTCGTTTGATGTTCTGCATGTGGAGAAATTTTTCAACCTTAGTGATACCTAACTTGTGATTGTTAATTTCAGCTAACATACGCCAAGTGTCCAGCTTTGAGGCCCTCCATTTTGCTTATGTTACTAACAGTTCCACTCTTTGAGATTATATATTAGAAACTTCACTTTATATTAGAAACTTGTACAATATGAATTGTACATAAGAAGGAGAAAACACCAAGAGACCACTTGTACTCAAGACTCCAATATGAGCATAACACCTTATGTGACTCATGCACTAAGCTTGTTTTGATTTCTCCACTTGCTCATGTTACTTGCACTCAAGTGTGTTTGTTGACTCACACTTGCACACACAAGGCTAAGACACTCACTCTTTCTTCACGTCACTCACACACTTATTATATGCACTCAAAAGCTAGACTTCATTCTTACTAACTCCTACTGATACCTACGGACTTCACTTTGCACTCTACTAACTTAGCTACTGACTTCCTTTCTCTCATTACTCCAATTACATGTAAGCTCTTCTATTTATAGGCAGTAAGAGTCATTTCCAACTAAGCTCACCCAACTTGCAAGAATTCTCCAGATTGTCGGTGAAGTAGTTGCGAAACTAATTAATTAAAATTTTCTGGATTATACCAGATTGAGATGTAGAAATCTCTGGATTAGGCAGTAAGAGTCATCACTTCATATTTTTATAATTTTTTAAAACGACCTCTTCATATATTTTTCAAAAATAATCATTTTCAAACAAATATATATCATTTCCTATTTCTTGAAAATAGCCCATTTTTTGAAAGGGCGAATTCAATTTTTTTGAAAATATTCATTTTTTAAAAAAATGACCATTGGATATATTTTTTTAAAAATAATTATTTTATGAAATGATCATTTTCATATTTTTTTTAAATACTCATTTTTAAAAATGAGAACTTCATAGTTTTTTTTTTTTTTAAAAAATAGCCATTCTGAATTTTTGGAGAAGATATGATAGAAGTCGTTAACAGTTGCAATGCAAACCTAAGAAGATGTTGACTTTATTTTTTTTCTTTAAGGTGCTGATTTTGCATATTTGTTTAAAATCTTAACACATTCTGATTTTGCATATTTGTTTAAATTCTGATGAGACCAATTACCAGTATTGCTTTATCGTCTGCCTACAAAATCTTAACACTTGATGTGATTGATCAAGATACTGCTAATGTTGAAGAGGCTATGCACTTGGTAGTAGATGCTGTGACAAGCTGTCAATTTGAAGTGACCGATCCTATATCAGAGGAAGTGGTGCTGATGAAGATACTTCAGGTTTTTCTGGCTTGTATGAAAAGCAAAGCATCTGTTATGTTGAGTAATCAGCATGTTTGCACCATAGTGAATACTTGTTTTTGAATAGTTCATCAAGCAGGATCAAAAGGTGAGTTGTTACAGCGGATAGCTCATCACACAATGCATGAACTTGTTAGGCGTATTTTTTAACACCTGCCAGATGTTGATAACACTGAACATGCATTGGTTAATGGAGTTCGTGTTGTCAAGAAAGAGGTACAATACATATTCCATCTTCCTTTTTCATTGCAATATCTTCTCCTCTCTTATGCTTTCTGTTAGTTGCGGGGAAGTTGGGGGATAAAACATCAGGGTAGAATTAAAAAATGATGATGGATTTTGCTCATTTTGTGTAAGCTAACTTTATGGAGGCTGGTGTTGTAGAAGAGTTACTTCATTTTTCTAAACTGCTCTTTGTTCTTGAAAGTCAAAATACATATGATATAGGATTTCTACTGTTTTTCTCTCTTCTTCATCTTTGTACTGTATAAATCCTCATGTTTCAAAATTATTTATGGTGGGATGGTAGGTGCTGCTTATTGCAGGCAAGTTACTGCATTTACTTTGAATTGTTATGTGGAAGTGGGTTGCCTTAACAGATTCTTATTGTTTTAGATTTAAGCTATTTATTTTTCCTTGGCCATGTTTGTTGGTGAGTTAGTTTGAGGATTGATTTAACTCAAGCTCAAATAGTATTTTATAGTTGAAAAAAAAAACAGTATATACCTTTAGCTATTTTTTGTTTACTGACACAAGAAACAGTAAATAGGAACCACAAATAATGCATGCGTAGATGAAAGCCTCTTCTATTTGTAATGCTTATGATGTCTAGCATTTCACCAGATCCTAATATTCCTACAGAACTTTATTGATGTGTAACAACTTTTGTAGCATTAAATATGTTCCTGCTTTTGTCCCTTATTTCAAGTTCATATTGGAATTGTGTGCGGGGGTGTATGCTGTATGTACTTGTCTATGTCAGTTTGTGCTTCTAACAAGTAGCTTCAACTTGTCTTATAATTTGTCTATTCAGCCTTATCATTTAGTTTTGATAAACGCAACGCATTTTTTTCATTGAATTTATTACTGTACTAGCTATTTAGTGTCTTAATGTTATTTTGCAGGATATGCTACCTGAATATATCCACATGCGTGTTGTAGAATCAATTCTTTTTGCTAGTTAGTCAGGGTTCTCTAGAATCGGGCAATTGCAGCCAGTCATCTTTGGCAAGTGCTGAATTTGTTGAACTTCTTCCCAGTATCACTTAGAGCTTCTGTTTACTGTAGTTGCTCTATTTTCGCAGCTTGTGGTTGTACGTGTTGACTTGACTGGCCGTTTGAAGGCATTGAAGGACTATTTTCTTTCAGCAAATATTGAAGTACATTCCTTTTTTTCAATAAAGTTAGTATCTGATAATGTTTACCGGTTGGTTGCAGGTTGTTTACCAAGTTTTGTGTAAATTTACTTATCAGATGATTAAATTATGTGAAAGTTGTTGAACTATCTAACTGACATGTTGTTTAACTATTTGATTATAACATGTTGAATAGAGTGGATGATAATTGTGTTATATTTGGTTTTCTTGGATTATGAATTTATGATTGAACCATTATATGAGATATTTTTGTATTTGATTTGATTTTATTATATTCATTGAATGAATGATTACAAAATTATATCAAAACATTCTTCTGAGACATGTAATTATTTTGTAAATAGCAAATAAACATATAATATCACAAGCAGCGAAATTTTGAAAAATTTTTGTTAACTATTTACAACGGTTTCCTAGTCGACGCAACAAAAATTTTCTTAACTATTTATGGCGGTCCCTCATCAACCATGACAGTTGTACAAAAACTGTATAAAACCTTTTTACGGCGGTTTTGTGACTTTTTACGGCGGTTTTTGTTCGTCGTAAATACTAAATTTTTACGACGGACACAAAACCGCCGTAAAAAGGTGTGATCATTGTCGATCCTGCTTCGTCGTTTGTTTTTACGTCGAACAACCAAACCGTCATATAAGACTATTTACGGCGGGCCAAAACCACCGTAAAATCTTTTACTACGGTTGTTTTTGCGTCGGTTGAGAACCGCCGCATAACCGCCGTAAAAGACTATTTACGACGGTTTTGGCCTGCCGTAAATAGTCTTTCCTGTTGTAGTATATAGCATGATATAAGGCCTTATACGTTTATAGTGCATGAACTTTGCATGTAGCATGAGGCGTGTAGCATGTAATGTTTTATAGTCCCTACACTTTGAGTTTGTTTTATAGTCCGTAGACTTTGCATGATGATGTATTAAGAAGGCTGCATGTGGTTGTTTGGTCCTTTGTCATTGACCCACTAGATTTGAGCAACATCGAGCATTATCACTACTAAGTATCAATAGTGCTTAACAAATGTAATTAAATAGTTCCATTGAGAAATAAAAAAGCATGTACCTCAACTTAATTTACATATCTTAATATTAATCTCAATTGTTTGTTGTCTAATATATATATATTGATGGAAAAGTCTTGTCACATTCTTCTACATGATTGTGTACTTATTTTTCATGATAAATCATGTTTATGTAATCAATAGGATTTAACGTTTAATTAATAAAAACTTATTTTTCATTGTATGTCTCTTTAATAATAATGAGAGTACTATATGCCTTCGGAATACAAAATCACGATGAGAAAAATTATAGATATTTTTATAGCTAATAAATAGGAAATTTTACTAATTATTTAATAATTAATATGCGAAATATTTTAGATTGTATCACTTTATTAATAGAATATGTCCTTCCCAATATTATTAAGCACATTTCAAAGAGTTAGAAAATCCTTATTCTCATATCAAGGGTTTCACCATTTCACCTTAGTAAGAGAGAATTTAGCAAGACATTATAAAAGAAAGAAAACAAATTGCAAAAAAAAGAAGATTTATTAATAACATTAAGAAAACAAACACGAGAGAAAACACAATAATAAGAGATCCCAACCAAAGCCAAGATGTCTTAATAGGTCACAATGCACTTTCCATTTATAGATACATTCGGGGCAAACTTGTCAAATTATGAAAGGACAATTGTAAAATATCTTGTTGACAATTTGGGTCATCATGTGCACCTACGTTGACCACCGATTTTGACACAAAACTATTTAGAATTTTGATCACATGTCTCAACAAAAGTTGTAGATATTTCTTTTAGCTTTCTAGAACATCTTGATTCATACAATTTGGATATGAATATCAAGAGATATAGTCAAAATACGGAGGCATGGTCAGACTGGGTTGAAACTACAGATAGGTTCATTTCAAGCCCATTTTTGTTCCACTAAGAGCTTGAATTTCATGATGCTTATTGACACATTTGAAAAAGGATTGTCTCCCAAGTATAGGAGTGTCGAAGTAATAAACCTGGTGAGACCGAGGTCGATCCACGAGGAAGGAGATTTTAGCGCTACAAACTATAAGCAAGGAAATATGTGTGGATGATTCCAATGGATGGCAAGATAATATCAACAAGTATGAGTAAAGAACAAGTTCTTAAATAATAAATGAGAATAACACAAGAGAAATTAACACAATAATAATGAAAGCTAAGGTTAGGGGATCCGCCCTTGATATATCAAATAAGGATAAGTAACCCATTTTAGTTATATGAATTATATTTGTTTCGTTACCAATATTTATACCACTACTTGTAAATAGGTTCAAGCATCCAATATGCCAATCACCATATATCTACAACAAATCAAGGTTCCTAACTAGATTCATGTCGGTAAGGAAGAACCATACGACATCTAGAAAGTATCCAAGCATTTGATGTGCCAAGGATTGTCGACAATGGATCAAGACCTCCACTTTACGAGTGGTGTAAAGATTGATTAAGAAAATAAATATAAATCATATAAAATAAATAGCACAAGATTATAATTATTGAGCACATACCAAGGGTTAGAGAATCCTTATTCTCATATCAAGGGTTTCACCCTTTCACCTTAGCAAGAGAGAAATTAGAAAGACATTATAAGGGAAAAAAAACAAATTATAAGAAAAAGGAAATTCATTAATAAGATAGAAATACAAGAGAGAAAAACAATACAAGATCCCAGCAAGGCCAAGATGCCTTAATGGGTCACAAGACAGCTCTATTTATAGATACATTCAGGGGCAAACTTGTCAAATTACAAAGGAATAATTGTCAAATATTAGATGCACCAACTTTGACAATTGGGATAATTAGGTGAACCAACTTTGAACATCAATTTTGACATTTAATTTTTGAGAATTTTAATCACATGTCTTCATGAAATTGTAGATATTTCTCTCAGCTTTTTAGAACATCTTGATTCATACAATTTGGATATGTATTCTGAGAGATATGATCAAAATACTGACGTATTATCAGGCTAGGCCGAAACTACAGATGGGTTCACTTCAAGCCCATTTTTGGTCCACTAAGAGCCCTAATTTGATGATGCTTCTGAAATATAATCTTGTAGATAATTTAATCAGCTTTCCAAAACATTAATATTTGTACCATTCTGATCTATAAATAGAGAGTAATGCCCATTTTACCAAACCTATAACAAAACCAAAATTAAGAGGAAGTTAATTCCAAAGATTGAAAGACTACAAATATGCTTAAGTTGAGGAATTTAATGACACTATTAATGCAATATGATGAACTAAGCTCTTATTCAACATAAATATTTAAGTGTTCGTCACACCCCCCAACCAGCTTATTGCTAGTCCCTAGCAATTAAAGCATTATTATTTAGAAGTGATTTATAGAATTTTACATCCAAGGTGGTCATTATTGCACTCTTCTTAATTTTATCCAAATAAATAAACTCTCAATCGATTTTTTTTTTCTTTTATAATGACTCATGTTGATAAGTGTCTATTTATATATCATTTTCATATCGATTCGTCCATGTTTCTTTGCTATATTCCTTGGTATTTTTATGTTTTTGTGTGGTTTTGATGTTTGTAGGAGTTTTGGAGCAACTTGCACAAAAATGGAGTAAAACCCTTCATTTTCACCTCTGCTAGTCAACCATCTTCTCGGATTTAATTGTAGTGATATACAATGAACCCGATGACATATCATATACCGTTGAAAAGCTCTCGAAGTCTACTTTTTGGAGAAATTTACGGTTTATTAATCCATTCAGTGTACCGAAAGTTGTAATCAAAACAGTGTGAGAAGTGTAGAAATGTAATTCCACACATCACTGTAGCATGTATACTACGGGACACTGTAGCACGTTACTGTAGCAGAGTATTTAAACACATTTTAGGGTTTTATTTTCATAACTTGAAGAGGGGCGAACGTGGTGGAGGCTTCAGCTCTGGAATTCTTTCATCTCTTGGAGTTCTTGAAGGAGAAAGGAAGCTTGGAAAGAGGAAGAACTACAATCCAAGAGAATTACATCAAATTTGCTAAGTTTTTCCCTTCCCTTTCATTTTCTGGAATGTCTCCATGTTGTATTGTATTTACCACGTTCTTAAACATGTTTAACTGAATCTGAATTGGTTGAGGGTAATTTCAAAGCCCCTGATATGGTTTTTGTAAGTTGATTGTGTAAGGAATTGTTATCCAATTCTCTAATTGAAGTTGCTTGTATTCTCCCCTATTTAATGCTTATGATTGCTTGCTGATTGTATTTGAGTGGCCAACTGAATATAATCTGGTTGTGATTTATTGCTAGACTAGAAATCTTGATCCGTAATTGTCTTGAATTTCTAATCATTAGTAGCAAAATTGTGATCAGAGATTGTAATTGGAGAATACAACCTAAGTTAAATAATCCGACTTGTGTGTTTATTGCTTAGATCAACCTGTCTTTCTTTTCATAATGCATCCATTGAATTAAATTTAGAGAGCTTGTTCTAGGCTGTTTAATGGATAGAGATTAAGTAAAGAGCCTATTTTATTTAACAACAAAGTAAGGAAAGATTGGGATAACAGAGCTTGTTGTTATCTACGGTTGATAACTTCAATGCTGTAATTGGATGACAATTCTACGATTAATTCGGAAATCCATATCTTGTGGTAGAGAAGGATCCCTTAACCAGCTTTCTCCCATTGATTTTTCATTCAAATTTACTTTCTGTTTTGTTATTCTTTACTTGCATTCTTATTTCATTTAGTAAAGCATTCAACAAAAATCCCCCCTGTTTAGTTCATTGTTGCTGGAAATAACAAATTCAATTAGAATCAATCCTCGTGGGAACGATATCTTACTTATCACTTTATTACTTGTGCGACTAGTATACTTGCTAGTTTCGAACGCATCACATGTTCCCTTCAGTCAAGATATCAATAAACCTTCTTTTGGTGCTCAGTCGACACATGACTATGTGGCTTATTAGAAAGAAGCCATATCGATTCTAATATTTGTTAAGGCTAACAACTGTATATATATATATATATATATATTTTGAAAGAATGCATCTTTAACCCATGTAGCGAGCCTTAGGCTAATGACTCCCAGACCAATTGGCCTTAAGGCATTAGGTGTTAAGACACCCCTTTGAGCTTAACGACTCGGGTTGCCGATGCTTTATTTTTACTTAGAAACTTGTTGATAGTGCAATGTTCAATCCCATTAAGCTTTCTCCTTAATCCATGTAGCGAGCTTTGGGCCAATAGCTCCTAAACCAGTTGGTCTTAGGGTATTAGGTGTTGAGGCACCCCTGGGCTTAATTGCTCGAATTAAGGAGGCTACGAGAACAAACTTATCCATAATTGCTCTCTTTTTTTTAACCTTTTTTTCACTTTTTTTTTCTTTTACTTTCCCCTTCCTTTTGTTGTTATCCTAAACAAAATAAAAGAACTCAAATATTGCAACATTTCATATCGCCACCCACAATCATGCATCAAGGTATGTGTGTGTGTGAAGAAAGGTTCATGAATACTTGCTTAACGGGTACATAAGCACACAGTTTATTAAATGATAATGTTGTGAGAGTTCATAGATTTGAATAATTCAAAGTGAAATGAATAAGACCTCTTTGTTATAAAATTCAAAAATCAAGACTAAATAATATCAAGTTAGCTAAATGAGTTCACAAGATCAAAATAAAATGACAAATTGGTTAGAATGGGTTTCAAGAGTTCAAACTGGCCCTCCCTACTCTGCCATTCCTGACCCAGAATGCGTCTCAAGAGGATTTGAACTCCTTACACCGCACTCTGAATCTAATTACTAACTCGCTTTTTTTTTTCAAGAAAAAGAAAATTCAAAACATACTTATGTCTACTATCCTTCCCCGCCCCCCCCAACCAAATAAAACATTGTCCTCAATGTTTAAATGTAGAGAGATAAAGTATAAGATACATTACCTGAAGCTTCTGTTATTCAAGAGAGATGACCTGAAAGACTTATAAAATGCGAAAAATAAAAGACAAGAAAAGAAAAAATTACAAACGGAGATTCAGATCCAATTTGCACTTTTTGTTTTGCCCTCCTGACCAATTAAATTGAGTACTAGCTAGGTCAGGTTCATACTCAACTGCTTGTAATTTTTTGAGTAACTCACCGCAGAAGTGGCAGAAACAAGGATCTGTCTCACCGAATGAGGGATAAAATTTTGTTCCACAACTGCATCAACAAAACTTATTAAAGGATCAAAGAAATTGTTAACATTCAACAAACCTATAGGTTTTTTATGGAGGTTCAGTTGGGCCCAAGAGGCAATTTGAAAAATTTCTTCCAAAGTACCAAAGCCACCTGGTAAAGCAATAAAGGCATCTGAATTGATGAGCATATGTGCCATGCGTTCATGCATAGAGGAGACTTGTAACTCATGCCCAACTGTTTTTTCAACAATGCTTTCTATAGCCAAAGCTTTAGGAATAACTCCTAAAACTTGACTACCTCCTACACGTGCAGCTCTTGATACACAACCCATTAACTTGAGGCTAGCTCCCCCATAAACCACATGAATCTTTCTTTCAGCTAGTAGTCTACCAAGATAATTTGCTGCCTTGACAAACTCTTCACTTTTACCCGGTCGAGATCCACAGAATATACATATGTTTTGGATTTGACGTTTTGAAGTTTCCTCCATGTTTATGCAACTCTCTAACTATGTGTGAAGAAGAGAATAAGAGATGTGGTATTTATGGAGTGCAAAAAGGTATGCTAATGATTACATCTATATAGGTAGCTCGGTTGTTTGTTGAAAAAGTTGATAATAATGCATAAAAACTCAAAAAAAGATGATGAAATGAGACACCATAAGTCAAACAAAAGATACAAATTCAAAAATGACAGCTATGAGGCATTAAAATTAAAAAATGATGGCACGCATGCATATGTACAGGTAGTTGTGACTGTGGCTCACATCTTCCTCTGGTTTTACGTCCAGAAATGGCTTGAACACCTTCTATGAGTTGGGCATATGCTTCCTATCCAGTTTTCTTATAAACTGGCAAACAACGTCGTTTTGAGTCAGATTCCTAAGACTATAGCGTTCCTGCTCATCTCGAAATTGTGTCCACAAATTAAAAATTTCACGCTGCACAAGTCCGCGAGAATGCGTCTCAAGAGTCATTCGGATATCATTCAAAGACTCCCTACTCAGTCCATTCTTGATGAACTGTAGTTTATCCTCTCGATTATTAGACAAATATCCCAAAGAGTGGCAACGCTGGTTACAAGTCCATTTTGCACATTTGGGACAAACTTGTAACCTTTTCGCTCTTCGCTACCTGGCATGTGAGAAACAAAATTATCTGAAAATTCATAAGAAAATCGAACCTTGGCTTCAATTAACCATCTTACTTCGACAGGCAATCCCTTACGCATCAACATCCTTACTCTTTCTGCGCGAGCTTTGTAAATTTTAAGCAAATCATTTGAAGGAAGAGAGGGAAAATGTTTGTGCAGATTTGAGAGAATGGTGTCCATGTGTAAATGCGAGAAAAGAAAGAAAAATGAATGCAAGGTGAGCAACAGTTTTTAGGGAACTGAAAAACCGACTTTAAAAGTCACGGAATACTGTATCCGCCACTTGACCGGGAAAAATCAATCCTTAAAAAGGATCGATTAAAGCAATGGACTCATCGTTTTGGTCAAAATTTTCAAGGAATGGTTTTAACCGTTGTCCATTAACTTTAAACACATTACCATTCTTTGGGTTCTCAATTTCAACTGCTCCATGAGGGAAAACATTTTTAACAATAAAAGGCCCAGTCCAACGAGACCGAAGTTTACTAGGAAACAAATGCAATCTTGAATCATACAAAAGAACTTTCTGTGAAGGTTTAAAAGATTTTCTAACAATGGATTTGTCATGAAAAACCTTCATTTTTTCTTTGTAGATTTTAGAATTTTCATAAGCCTCATTCCTGATTTCTTCAAGTTCACTCAGTTGGAGTTTACGTAACTTGCAAGCATCATTCAAATTTGTGTTGAATGTTTTAATGGCCCAATAAGCTTTATGCTCAATTTCCATAGGCAAGTGACAAGGTTTTCCATAAACTAGTCTATAAGGAGACATTCCCAATGATGTTTTAAAAGCAGTTCGGTAAGCCCAAAGTGCATCATTAAGTCTTAAAGACCAATCTTTACGATTTGGGTTAACCATTTTTTCTAAGATCTGTTTTATCTCCCTATTAGCTAATTCAACTTCTCCACTTGTTTGTGGGCGATAAGGTGTAGAAATTTTATGGGTTATTCCATATTTCTTCATTAAAGTTTCAAATGGTTTGTTACAAAAATGTGTACCCCGATCACTAATAATGGCTCGAAGAATTCCAAAATCTATTCAAGATATTCTCTTTCAATAATTTGACATCTGTTTTGTGGTCATTGTTTGGACATGGAATTGCCTCGATCCATTTTGGAACATAGTCTACTGCAACAAGGATGTACACAAAACCAAATGACGGTGGAAAGGGTCCCATAAAATCAATACCCCGACAGTCAAAGATTTCAACAACAAGAATGAGATTCAAAGGTATCATGTTTCTTTTTGAAATGGATCCCAATTTTTGACAATTTTCACAAGTTTTGCAAAATGCATGTGCATCTTTAAATAAGGTGGGCCAATAAAATCCACATTGTAAGATCTTAGCAGTTGTTTTTCTAGATGAAAAATGTCCTCCACATGCTTCAGAATGACAAAAGTTAATGACACTACTTACCTCATTTTCGGGTATGCATCTTCTTATTATTTGGTCAAGACAATATTTAAATAGCTATGGGTCATCCCAATAAAAATTTTTCACCTCGGTTAAAAATTTCCTTTTGTCTTGAGCATTCCAATGAGGTGGCATTTTTCCTGTTGTAAGAAAATTTACAATGTTAGCAAACCAAGGTACAGTAGCAACGGAAATAAAAATTCATCAGGAAAAGAATCAATGATAGGTGAAGTTTCAATTAATGTCTCTGTCGTTAGTCTTGAAAGATGATCTGCAACGACATTTTCGGCTCCTCTCTTATCCTTTATTGTGATGTTGAATTCTTGGAGCAATAAGGTCCACCGTATCAATCTAGGTTTTGCATCCTGTTTAGACATTAAATATCTCACAGCTGCATGGTCAGTGTAAACAATTGTTGGAGAACCAATTAAATAGGATCGAAATTTGTCTAATGCAAATACTACTGCAAGTAGTTCTTTTTCAGTTGTTGTGTAATTCATTTGTGCATCATTTAAAGTCCTACTTGCATAGTATATCACATAAGGCTTACCTTCTTTTCTTTATCCTAAGACAGCACCAACGGCATAGTCGCTTGCATCACACATCAATTCAAAAGGCAAGGACCAATCAAGAGATTGCATAATTGGAGCAGTTGTTAAAAGTCCAATTAATGTATCAAAGGCATTTTGACATTCTTGAGTCCATTCAAAGAAAGTATCTTTTATTAAGAGGTTACAAAGAGGTTTAGATATAGCACTGAAATTTCTTATGAACCTCCTATAAAATCCAGCATGTCCTAAGAATGAACGGACTTCTTTGACTATTTTTGGTGGAGGCAAATGGGAAATTAATTCCACTTTTACTTTATCCACTTCAATTCCCTTAGAAGACACCACATGACCTAAGACAATTCCCGAAGTGACCATATAATGGCATTTTTCCCAATTCAAAATAAGACCTTTTTCTACACACCTTTTTAGGACTTTTTCTAGGTTTTCAAGACAATTGTCAAAAGAGTTTCCAAAGACAGTTAAATCATCCATAAAAACTTCTAAACAATGCTCAACCATATCACTAAACATGCTTAACATGCATCTTTGAAAGGTGGCTAGGGCATTACAAAGTCCAAAAGGCATTCTCCTAAATGCAAAAGTGCCGAAGGGGCACATGAATGTGGTCTTTTCTTGGTCTTCGAGTGCAATGAGAATTTGATAATAGCCTGAGTATCCATCAAGAAAACAGTAGTAGGGATGTCCTGTTACTCTTTCAAGAATTTGGTCAAGGAAAGGTAAGGGAAAATGGTCTTTTCTAGTGACAGCATTTAATTTTCTATAATCAATGCATTCCTCCAACTAGATGAGACACGAGTTGGTAATGATCCCCCCTTTTCATTTTTAACAACTGTAATACCAGATTTTTTAGGTACTACTTGTGTAGGGCTTACCCACTTACTATCAGAAATAGGATAGATAATTCACACATCAAGTAGTTTGAGAACTTCAGCCCTAATGACCTCTTCATGTGGATTTAATCTTCTTTGAGGTTGTTGGGATGTTTTGGCATTTTTCTCTAAATGTATTCTATGAGTGCAAATTAAAGGGTTAATGCCTTTTATGTCTTTTAAAGTCCATCCGATTACATTTTTATGCCTTTTAAGCACTTCTATCAACTTATCTTGTTGCTCGCATATGAGGGATGAAGAAATTACCACCGGATATGTCTGATTCCCCCCAAGATATGCATATTTCAGTCCTTCAGGTAAGGGCTTTAGTTCTAACTTGGGAGCTTCCTCTTCCTTACTTGCATTCATTTGCCCCAATTTTTCGAATCTTGGTTTAGAGCCTTTTTCTATCACCTGTACACAATCTAATAAAGAACATATATCAGAAAGATCAGACTCCAGTTCCATACTTGATTCTAATGAATTCATCAAACAAGTTTCCAAAGGGTCAGAAGAACTCCCTTTTTGGATGTGATCTTCTACAATAGATTCAATCACATTGGCCTCATCAATTTCATCTTCTTCTTCATGTGGTTGTTTGCACATATTAAAAACATTAAGTTCCAATGTCATGTTCCCAAATGATAGCTTCATGACTCCATTCCTACAATTAATCAACGCATTAGGGGTAGCTAGAAATGGACGCCCTAAAATAACAGGAATTGAATTACTTACTTCTACTGGTTGTGTGTCCAAGATGATAAAATCCACTGGGTAAATGAATTTATCGACTTGAACTAATACATCTTCTACTACTCCTTTTGGTACTTTAATTGATCTATCAGCAAGCAAAAGAGTCACAGAAGTCGGTTTTAACTCACCTAGATTGACTCTTTGAAAAACCGAGTATGGAAGCAAATTCACACTAGCACCAAGATCAAGTAAAGCTTGTTCAATTTTATGGTCTCCAATAACACATAAAATTGTAGGACAACCTAGATCCTTATATTCCATTGTATTATTATTTTGAAGAATAGCACTTACTTGCTCGGCTAGAAAGGCCTTCTTTTTCACATTCAGTTTTCTTTTAACAGTGCACAAGTCTTACAAAAATTTTGCAGAAGAATGTACCTGTTTGATCACATCAAGCAAGGGAATGTTGACCTTTACCTATTTGAAAATTTCAAAGATTTCAGAATTGTGAGTTGGCTTCTTTTGTGTGGCTAATGCTTGAGGAAATGGAGGCACAGATGAGGATTTGGTTTCCTCTTCGCTAGGTGTTGGTTTGGCAACCTCTTCCTACCCTTTAGAGATCGATTCTTCTTCTTTCTCACAAGGGTTAGGAACATGTTTTTCAACAACCTTACCATTGCGAAGGGTCATGACTGACTTAGCTTGGTCAAAATAATGGTTATTTGAACTCCCTGCATTTGAGTTAGATTGATCTTTAGGGTTTTGCAATGTTTGAGAAGGAAATTTTTCTTTCTTTTGGATGCTAAATGTAGATGTAAATTTTGCAAGAGTTTCTGACAAATTTGCTAATTTTTGAGCAGTTTGACTATTGAAAGTCTCTTGCTTTGTAATGAATGAATGCAATGTTTCTTCAAGGTCATTCCTAAGAGGAGGAGCATATGCATGATCATGAGAATTTTGAAAATTTTGTTGTGTTTGAAAAGGGACTTGTGAAGATTGTGCATGATTGTCATTTTTCCAACTAAAATTTAGATGATTTCTCCAACCAGGATTATAGGTTTGTGATTATGGATTGTGATTTGACATTTTGAAAGTGTTCAAGGCATTGGCTTGTTCATGGAGACATTCCCTAAAGGCAGGCAAAGTTGGGCAATCATCAGTAGAATGGTCATTGTCATTACAAATGTTACAGACATTTTCTTGAATAGATTTCAATTGACCACTCTTTTTCATCTCTAAAGCCTCGACTTTTCTAGCTAGGGATGCAAATTTGGCTTGAAGGTCATGGTCTTTCCTAAGGTTGTAAATACCTCTATTGGATGTCGAGGTTTGGGCCTTGCTTGGTACCTCATAGGTGCCAGCAGTGTCCCAATTTTGTGCCTTTTCTGCCAAGGAATCTATGAAGTCAAGTGCTTCCTCAGGGTCTTTTTCTTTAAATTCTCCATTACACATTAATTCTACTAGTTGCCTATCTTGAGGTGTTAACCCTTCATAAAAGTGTGCAACTATTCTCCAAGTTTCAAACCATGGTGAGGACAGGTATTAAGTAGTTCCTTATACCTATCCCAACATTGGTAAAGGGTTTCCCCTTATTTTTGAGAGAAATCAGAAATTTATCTTTTAAGAGAATTTGTTCTATGGGTAGGAAAATTTTTTTTCAAAAATTGTTGTTTCATCTCATCCCATGAACCGATGGAATTTGACCTCAAATTTTGTAGCCATGTTCTAGCTTTATCTTTTAAAGAAAAAGGAAAGAAGCTTTAATCTAATGGTGTTTATGCTACAATTTGGGTCAGTGTAGGAATTACATACCTCTTCAAAGAGTTTTAAGTGTGCATATGGGTTCTCTACATCAAGGCCATGAAAGGTGGGTAGAAGTCGAATAAAACTTGGCTTGAAATTGAAATGGATTGAATCTAGAGGAGAAACTACACAAGATGGTGCACTAGTCCTTACCGGATTCATGTAATCTCTGAGGGTTCTTCGTTGGTTTTGATCATTTTGTTGGGAACAGTTGTCCCCTTCATCCGTGAACCTTTCCACTAAATTGTCGGCCATGTTTTCCAAGGAAGATGATGTTTTTTTAACAAGTCTACCACTTGATGTTCGTGACCAAATTTTCATGCAAGAAAGAGAGAAGAAAAGATGGACACACAAAAAAATAAAAAATTTAGATCTAAGATGAGAAAAGAGAACACTTACAATTTTGCACACCAATTTTTACCTTCCCAGGCAACGGCACCAAAAACTTGACACATTCGAAAAAGGATTGTCTCCCAAGTATAGGAGTGTCGAAGTAATAAACCCGGTGAGACCGGGGTCGATCCACGAGGAAGGAGATTTTAGCGCTACAAACTATAAACAAGCAAATATGATGTGGATGATTCCAGGGGATGGCAAGATAATATCAACAAGTATAAGTAAAGAACAAGTTCTTAAATAATAAATGAGAATAACACAAGAGAAATTAACACAATAATAATGAAAGATAAGGTTAGGGGATCCGCCATTGATATATCAAATAAGGATAAGTAACCCATTTTAGTTATATGAATTATATTTATTTCGTTACCAATATTTATACCACTACTTGTAAATGGGTTCAAGCATCCAATATGCCAATCGCCATATGTCTACAACAAATCAAGGTTCCTAACTAGATTCATGTCGGTAAGGAAGAACCATACGACATCTAGAAAGGATCCAAGCATTTGATGTACCAAGGATTGTCGACAATGGATCAAGACCTTCACTTTACGAGTGGTGTCAAGATTGATTAAGAAAATAAATATAAATCATATAAAATAAATAGCACAAGATTATGATTATTAAGCACATACCAATGGTTAGAGAATCCTTATTCTCATATCAAGGGTTTCATCCTTTCACCTTAGCAAGAGAGAAATTAGAAATACATTATAAGAGAAAGAAAACAAATTATAAGAAAAAGGAAATTCATTAATAACATAGAAATACAAGAGAGAAAAATAATACAAGATCCCAGCAAGGCCAAGATGCCTTAATGGGTCACAAGCCACCTCTATTTATAGAGACATTCAGGGGCAAACTTGTCAAATTACAAAGGAATAATTGTCAAATATTAGATGCACCAACTTTGACAATTGGGGTAATTAGGTGAACTGAATTTGACCACCGATTTGACATTGAATTTTTGAGAATTTTAATCACATGTCTTCATGAAAGTCGTAGATATTTCTCTCAGCTTTCTAGAACATCTTGATTCATACGATTGGAATACGTATTCTGAGAGATATGATCAAAATACTGAGGCATGGTCAGGCTGGGCTGAAACTACAGATGGGTTCAATTCAAGCCCATTTTTAGTCCACTAAGAGCCCGAATTTGATGATGCTTCTGAAATACAATCTTGTAGATAATTTAATCAGCTTTCCAAAACATTAAGATTTGCACTATTCTGATCTATAAATAGATAGTTATACCCATTTTACCGAACCTGTAACAAAACCAAAATTAAGAGGAAGTTAATTCCAAAGATGCAAAGACTACAAATATGCTTAAGTTGAGGAATTTAATGACACTCTTAATGCAATATGATGAACTAAGCTCTTATTAAATATACATATTTAAGTGTTCATCATGAATAATGTGTACTCTTCTAGTGCAGACAAATGCATCCTTCTAATGCATGAAGTGCACTCTTACGATGTTAAGATAAAACACTCTTCAATGCATCTACTTCCTAGGGTTTCTAACACTATTTGGTGCGCCTATTCTAAGGGCTTAAAACACTTTTAAGTACACCTACTACCTAGAGTTTCTTCTAATACATACCCATCGAGAACACATCTATCATGCACTACTTCGCGGTCTTTAGACCTTTTTCATTCTTCCTACCTTCGGCTTTCTTCATTATTCTTTGATCTATTTACACTTTGCATTCGTTGGGTTTCATGCCCCTCTTCTGAGTATTCTTCATTCTTCTTTTCTTGATTTCTTCTTGTCCACTCGGGAAAAATTCTTCATTCGTTGTGCTTTAGCAATATTTGTTCTTAATCTCTTTGGATTTTGCATTCATAGGATTCTCCACTAAGGTTCTTGTCATGTTGTTGATTCTCGGACTCACTTGGGATCTTTCCGTTGTCTTTGCAAATTCTTGCAAAATATCAAACATCTCTTGATAACTTCGAATCAATTCAAATTTTACCTTATACGATGTGTTATTCAACAAGCTACTTTTAAGTCTTTGGAGGAATTCTTCTGTGTGATTCTAATTGAAGATTCCATCGATCGACGTTACCCATTTTTTCTTATGAGTTGCTAAGCTATTGTAATGGTCAGGTGCTTGTCACTGGTTTGCTAAAAAATTCTTTTGGTGTCTTAAGGTCGATGTAGAGTTTTTCCTTTTCTTTTCTTTTTTCTTTATTTTTCTTTTATCTTTTTCTTTTCTTTTCTTTCTTTTCTCTCTCTTTTTTTTTCTCTCTTTTTTTCTTTCTTCTTTTCTTTTCTTTTCTTTCTTTTTCTCTTTTCTTTTCTATTTTTCTCTTTTTTTCGTTTTTTCCCTTCATTAAAGGGATAGTCAGCTAGCTGTGCAAGGACTACTTGTCGATAGCCAGTCGACAATCGGCTGACAGTTTGACCGTCCCTCGATGGTGGAGTGTCTATATAAGGACCCTTCGCCTTCCTCCACTTCATTCGCTGTCCATTTCTTCGTTTTTCACCTGATTTGCCTCTGATTTTCTCCTACATGCTTGTCTTGACTTCTTTTTCTAATGGCAAGTCATCTAGTCCATCTTAACTTGAATGAGAGAGATTTGGCATGGAGATCGACATTGAAAGGTCTTCCAAAAGACCAAGAGGTACTTGTTGTCTACGACATGGATTCCCACATGAATAACCAGGAATGCATTCTTCTTCATTCTTCAGTCTTCCATTTTCTAAGAACTTTTCTAGGCATGTATTCATGTAGAGACTTCAATTTCTTACCTTAAGACTTTTGAGACTTCAATTTGTTACCTTAGGACTTTCATGAGAACAAGTTGTGTGGGTCATTTTCTAGAGCCCACACTCAGTTCTTAGAGATAGAGAACTTAGAAATAGGATTGCTACTTGGTTCTTAGAGGTGATGATCACACCTTTTGACATTGCAGCTCTGACTGGCCTTCCGTGCGGTGAAGAGGTTATACCCATCGATGCTTGAATTGCAAAACTTGAAGGATTAGAAAATTTGACTCGCCAGCTTCTTAGGTGTGATGTGAAGATCAAGAATAATATCGCGATTCGATGCATTGCATTGTATGAATAGTGGAGGAGGAGATCAAACCTAACTTTAGTCGAGGTGAATATTCTTCAGACGTGCTCATGACTCATTTGCGTTCCCTTAAGTCTTGAAAGAGGCTTAGACACAGTGTCGTAGTCGTGAACGCTCTGGCAGGATGAAAGCCCCATTCAGAAAAGCGACTCTACTAAGGATAAGAGAAGTTGATTCCGATAGGAATACTAAATTCTAATAACTCATGTCCGTATAATGAGTCCTTGTATCACTATAACTTTGCATGCAATGAGCACGAAATGCATAAATTAGCTGTGTGGTATTGGCATGAGAAGTTTTTGGCTCTAATTGACTCCTAGAGGACTCATGTTGGTGTCACCATCTTTCAGCACGTACAATTGAATTAATATAAAAAGAGATTGGCCTAAAAGGACATCTTTCACTTGAAGGAGCCTAGAGCATTGGACTTCGAGACTTAAACCCATGTAGACAACTCTAGAAACTTCCAATATGCTGAATATCCAAAACATATTTTGAGATGCATATTTATGGATGTAAGATTCCTATGATTAGAATAATATTGACTCAACCTCATGGAACCATGAATGAATGCCACATGTCAAGTCACCCATGAGAATAAAATGGGAATATGTGCCATGAGTTAAGGTTATCATGACATTTAGAAAGCCATGTTATGATAATCATGAAGAATCTAACATCAGCATGAATGTTAGAATTAGGAGAGAGAATCTCGCATTCCTACGTCCCATGATGATGTCTTGGAAAATAAGGCCAAAAATCCTAGGAAAAGAGACTCGACCTCATGTGTATGGGAGAAATAAGGTTGGAAGGCTAAAAGTGTGTCTAAACCCTAGAATGAGCAAACATCATATCATGCATACATGCATGCATTCATGGCATTAATACCTTTGTTTTGCAGCCATCATAGCTTGGGTTGGACGAGGTGGTCATTTGACAAGGCAAGAAGAACTAGTTGACA